>QRFB01004191.1:9741-45243 GCA_008931105.1 Oenanthe javanica | reverse complement strand
AGCACGGTAATTTTCTTGTTACAATATTCCTGAAACTAATCTGCTCTAGTACTGTCTACTTTAAAAAGCAGTTTTACTTTTTACTACTGTTTTCTAAAAATTAATTAATTTATGATGGTGAATTTGCGGGTTATGGTTGTGTAGGTTGCTCAACTATTGAGAGGTGAGAATGATCAAGTAGATATGGAACAACAAAATTCCAGCAGAGGGAAATCAGTTCTTGTAGATGCTTTGGACACAGAAGACTATAATCAAACGGCTTACCTCAAGGATCTTGATCGCCATAAAGAACTTGTCATGGAATAATTATGCAAGCCTCCAATATGTAAATTCCTTGTATTTTCTTCAGAATGCTACAGAGGTGTCAACTTGAAAGTTGAGGTCCCGTGTCCGACTATTATGTGCACAGGTAGGCACTGGATTAACCGACACTGGTTCTGTCTCTTTCTTTCCGTCTCCATGTTTATAGTTGTTCTTCAACCCCTTTTATTGTTCCCTATATATGATTGATAGCTTATTTAGATTGGGGAGAAAGTATAGGGGAGGCACATATGCACAGCTAGAAGAAAAATGTGGTTGTAACGGAATTGTATTTATACGAATCTAGTCTACACGTGTATGTTGTTTTGGTAGTTTACATAATTACATGTATAATGAAAATGATCCATAGTAATCTAGTTATGCAGCAACTAATCTTCCGTGTTCTGTGGAAAGCTTTCGTACTTCTATTATAAGTACCATAAAAGAAATGGAAGACGTCCTTCTGATAGCCGAACATTGAGATGCCTTTGAACGAATGAACGTCATTCTGATGGCCAGACATTAAGACATTAAGCTACCTTGATATATATTACATTCTAGTTGCAAGGAGATAGTCCGATGGGGAACATTCTAAATTATGTATCCTATATCATATAGCTATCAATCTATTCTAATTACCACAACATTAATGGTAAGAGTACGTTTCGTTTAAATTCGAATTTTCAAGCTAGAAAAATATTTTTACTTCCATCAACATGACCAATCCTTTCTTACCATTCTCCTTGTTATTGATGCCTGCAATTTTGCCACTTACAAGTTGGCGCAATTTTTAAATTCGGATTAGAGTCCAAAACTGTACTTGCTGGTGAAAATTAGAGATGTATTAATATCCTCGTATGAGAGATTGAGAAAGTCTCACTTCTTAGGTTATTAAAAAAGTTTTTACATGTAGGGTGACATACCTGCAACCAACTTTGCGTGCTTGTTATTCAAAAAAAGAGGTAATTGTTATTCAAAAAAAGAGGTAATTGTTATTCAAAAAAAGAGGTAAAATCTATTAAATCGAAGCGCATTTAGCACAAACCGTAATCACCTCCCTATACCATAAAAGAGAATGGATATGTAAACTCGAACTGGGGTGTTTTAAGATCGACTAGCCCCTCACGGCAGCAGCTTAAACCGAACTTTAGAACAAAGATAAGAGGCTAGCTCGATCTAGCAGCACTACTAAAGTGGTTATGCCTCGGTAACAAAAAAAACTTGGGGGGATGTGAAAGACTACCTAGTTTATCAAGTGTTCAATAATGTAATTGTTTTATAGAACTAGACAATAATACTAATTATATCATAGGACTATACAATAATATTACTACAATGCACAACACATGGTATGACTTACAAATTTATGGTAAATTATAAATTTTAGAACATGTCCCTAAAGTTGATCACAATGCATTGCTTGCACTATGCAGGCTACAAAAATAGCAAAAAACATAACAGAAGCCAGGATTTATTTAGCTTGTTTGTGATTACAAACCTTCATACACACTCAACACAATTATACAAAGTCTATTCGTTTTTCATGAACTTGTGGTTTTGTAGATAAGCTATGAAATTATCCACGTAAAAGTCTTGTTTATCCATGTCACTAAAAATACCTTTCAATTCCTTCACTTTGTCTCTGTATATCTTCCCTTGTGCATCCACCATTACCAACTTGAGTATCTCGGCCACCGACTCCCCAGTAAACCCACCGTCTGACTCATTCCTCGGAATCAAAACCCCCAACTTCTTCTCCTCCACTTGCTTGGCAACAATCCCTTGATCATACAGAAATGGCAACAATATAAGCGCTTTTCCAAGCTGCACGGCCTCCACCACTGAGCTCCAACCAGCGTGAATCAGTGTCCCACCCACTGAATCATGACTCAATATCCTGGTCTGAGGCACCCAAGTGGTCGAAACCATCCCACGGCCTCTCGTCCGTTCCTCAAACCCTTCTGGCAACTCAACTATCTCTGGATCAGTCAACCCTCTTTGTTTTCTTATAGTCCAAAAGAAAGGCAATCCGGACAACTCTAGACCAAGAGCTAACTCAGTGATCTGAACTTGATTCAGCTTCGTCTCCGTTCCAAATGCTACATATATTATTGATCCCTCTGCTTGTTTGTTAAGCCAGTCTTTAATCTCACACCAATATTCATCCTCAACAATCTCACCCTCATCGACAGTAGGCAATAAGCCTACAGGGATCACTGGTTTTTCATAAATCTCCTCTACTAATTTAAACCACTCGGGTTCGAATTCAATAATGCTTCTTATTGCCACCATATCACAGTTTTTAATGGTGTTCCCAGCACGATACAGATCCGTTACGTTTTCTGTCCCATCAGCTTCAAAATTAGGAGCTATGGCTAGAATCTGATATAGCGACATTGAAACACTTGTCTCGAACGGAATCCACTTGGGCTTAACTGTGAAATCTTCTGGATTCACACGATAATCGTCCCCAGTGATCATATTAGAAGGAGGGCCCAAAAATCCCAAGAAGGATGCAGTAAAAATACTGAACCATGCGCATCGAATATCGAGCAGTGAAGCAATAGGTGCAAGCCAATAAGATACAAAATCACATAGTATCCAATCTACTGAATTGGATTCTAAGAAATGAGTAACAGGCTTCTGTAGCTGATCATACGCAATTTTTAAGTACTTGATCTTGTCGAATGGAACATCAATAGTTGCCTCTGCGTTTTCAGGGAGGTTTGGAGTGCAAGGCAATGGAATCTTAACAAAATTTATGAGAGGAGCTACATCATGGGGAAGCTTTGGGAGGCGATCAATGTTTCTTGGAGCGGAAATGAAAGAGATTTTGTGGCCCTTTTTAGCAATGAGCTTGGCTAGATTTAGGTAGGGAAGCAAGTGACCAAAAGCTAGCCATGGAAACATTACTATGTGCATTTTCTTAACGGAGGCCATGAATTTGGAGCACTGTAAGCTTTCTTGTAATCTTAGCAAGATTTATACAAAAAGTAGGGTATCTTGGTAGGTAAGAATTTACCCCATTCTTTATCATCAGTCAACTGTATTTGTATGGTTCGCAGTGTTCGAAGTTGGGCAGATTTAGAAAAGTTATCTAAACAAAAAATATTTTATAATACAACTGCTTGTAATTGTAAATTATTACCGAAGTAGATGCAGATGCAGTGGCGAAGTAGATGCAGATGCAAACAATAATTTAAACAAAAGTATGGAGGTGCGGGGTTAGTAGATGCAGATGCAGATGCAGATGCAGACAATAATTTAAGCAAAAGTATGGAGGTGCGGGGAATCGAAACCCGTGCCTCTCGCATGCGAAGCGAGCGCTCTACCATATGAGCTACACCCCCAAGTGATAGGAAATTGACTTTATCCGAAAATATATAATAAGAAACTACACATCTACCAACAGACAACACGTGACACTAATACACTATGCAAGTTGTTCTCTCGTGTTTAATTTTAGAACAAAATGGAAGGTGGAAGAGTACGAATTGTCGAATTGTATATCTGTCAACCAAAATTGAGCATGCTTTTAGAATCATGGGGTTTACTTCCATGAAAACTTCGACACAATAAATCTTTGACGGGTTACTGTGAGCTTATCCATGCGGTTAGATGGAGGAAAATGCAACAGGGGAATAATGGACGAGGCTAGCACCGTCCAAGTGCTAACAAAGTTGCCTAGACCAACAATGCTGCAAGTAAAATATGAAATTTATAACATACCAAGGCAAATAAATCAGTTATAATTTGTAAAATGCAGCTCATTCATTGCAGGACTTGATGAAGGAGCCATGCTAGCAGACGAAATTTTCAGACGAGCAACTCACTGCTAATGACAAATTTACAGCTCAATCCCAAGCAACTTAGTCCTAATCACACTCTTCATTCCCTAATAAGACAAGATTGGCCTTCTCTGTTTTCAGCGTGCTAGGCTTATTTCACCTTGTTGTTTGTTTCAAAGCTGTTTTTGCAGGGCATACTAAGGCCCCGTTTGGTATTACTATTGCAGACAACTACAGTAGTTTTTTACTGAAAAGCTGTCAGAAAGGTGTTTGGTAAATTCTAAAAGCTGCTGTCTGGAAAAACATTTTTGATCTAAAAGCTGCCGTTAGCAAAAACATGTTCCCCATGCTTTTAGAAAAAACTGCTTTCAGCTTTTGCTTTGCAGAAGTAGGTATTAGTTTCATCATCAAACCTTCCCAAAAATATTATTTTTATATATTATATCTCAAAATAGGCATAAATTAAAAAAATTATTAAACAGTTATCTGATTTTCCTGATTTTCCTGACAGCACTTTTTCCACCTGCACTTTTTCTTACAGCATAACAGTTTTCAACAGCACTCTCAAACGGAGCCAACGGAGCCTAAACGCACTGCATACCACACTGCCGGGCAACTCGACATGCCCTTACCCCTAGTCCCCAGTCATTAGTCCACCACAAACAGTGGAGTAAGCGAACCCTCAATTCCTCCAGCATAATGTATAGGAGTAATGTTATGTGCGCATAATATCTTATAGAATGCCGTGTAAATAGTTGTCTGTCACTTTCATTAGCTAAAGAGTAAAGAGCAATGCTATGTCCACAGAGTGACAATAGCCATATGACACTTTCATTAACTAAAATACGGTCTCTGTCAGCCACTTTCATTACCCAAATTCAGTCTCTTACCCTTTTTTTCCCCTTCACGGGCCTTTGTTTTCAACGTTTATAATAAGAACCACTGGAATCAATTTCTTCTTCAGTATTTTGGTGGAATCATGATATTAAAATTCAACATTTGTAAGTCTTGGGCCTGTGCATCTAAGTTGTAAGAATAACCTGCCCTCGCTCTAAGTAGAGGCAAATCAGGGGCCGTATATGAGAAAATACAAGGCCTATGCATATAATATATAGAGGTCATCACAACAAAAACATACAAATAAGGATAATGAATCAGTTACCTCCTCTTCTGTCCCCACACTATAAAAGATAAATCATCGACATGCAGATACTGGTATATTCTTCTTCATAAATACTGAAAGAGCGTATGAAGAAGAATATACTTAGAAAGCTTATTAAGGATCTTAGAAAGCTTATTAAGAATATACTTAGAAAGCTTCTTCATAAGAAAGCTTATGTAATATTTCTCACTTCCAAAACCAAAGACAGGTATCATTAATCACTGACAATGCATTAATCTAAAAGAACTAGGAGTATAATTTTGTATGATTTAAGGATGTTGCTTTCATGTTTTAACTTCAAACCTATAGTTGGCTACAATCTTAGAAGTCGGCCTCTAAAATCCCAGCAACTCTTACAAACAAGCTCTCTGTATGCGGAAAAAAATCATGATCCCAAACATTTTGCCCAATGAAAACACCTGGCAACCTTATTTGGCAGGGAATAATCTGAAAGAGAAGATGGATCCATGGTTGTTTCTTCAGGATTGGACCATATATATACCCCTCGACTTTGCTGGCTACCTGGGACAGTGTTGTCCAGTATAAATGCCACCAAGAATGTCACCACCATGTTCATTGATAGAAGTGCATTTGTAGCAAAGTTGAGCTGATAGCCAGTTGCAGACAGAAATCAGATCATGATCATCAAGGATCAAAGAAAGTAACATAATAACATATATCTAAATAATGAGCTTTTATGCTATGTTAGTTACTTTTTAACATCCACCCACGACTTGAAAGGATTTTTTTTTTGATCTACTATATGGAAGGACTCAAAATTCATATGTCACATAAAAGCAGACTCTCTGGGGGGTAAGGTACGCGTACAATCGTACATCACATCATAACCTACTTCTGGGATGTATACTTGTATTGGGTATGTGTGGTTTTTACTTCCAGGATATATTGGACATGTTTGGTGTCACATTTGAATCATGTTGAAATATATCAGTGTAGAATCATGAAATCAATTTAGGTCTATTAGACTCTATTGGAAATAGGCCTTGGTCCTTGGATCATATAACATTCTTTCTCATTTGCTCTACATTTCAACTAAATAAAAATAAATGTGACTTTCTCTGGCTTAGCCAAAGGGTCACTTTCACCTTGTTCTTTAGCAATTCCACAAGACAAGAAACTCATTGTGAAAGAAAATGAAATTGATAATATTTCACACAAGAAAGAGATAATAATGGCATACTTGTTTACTAGCAGTGTGAAACGGACCATCTGATGCTGCCGAATAAGGTAGAAGATAACTAGGCAGTATTAAGATGGACTCAGGCTGATATTGTTGAAAATATGCTGGTATGGAGAAACCAAGAAACAAGGATACACCAATTATTGTGGTGCTTCTAAAGCTTGATGTTTGAGTATACTGCAACGTTGATAGACCTAATGCCAGTCAGAGCCCAGATGAAGCACAGTGTTGCTGCTGCCAATGATAGTGGTATGGAAGCAAGAACTGCACCCACTTTCCCTATCAAACATAGATATAGGATGAGTCAGTGATCTTTCAGCCTGTGAAGAACAATCCGAAGAAGCAAACTGTAACTTATCATGATCAATGACAAAATGATTGTAAAAAGTAGTTTAATTATACGGAGTACATATTTCTATGTGAAGTGCTGGCCTTATGAGTACTCAGATCTATGTATTCGTTTTGATAAGAAGTAAGAGGCTAAGCCTCACATTCAAAGTTTTTTTATTTATAGATTACTGTTTCCCTTTGTTACCCAGAGATTCAGCTGGAAGTGTCCAACATGGATACATGTCCAAGTGTCGGACTCGGCAATTTTTTGAAAAATATATATGTTTTTGGCTTAAATTAAGTGTTCAACTGTCCATAGCCATGTCCAAGTGTCGAGTGTCCGAGAGGGTATTTGAGGCAAAATGAAGAGTCGGGATAACATAGTGTTTCCCCATACAAGGGTTTAGGTTTTCTGCCACTGCCAATATCTAGGTTTTGATCCTTTTATCGTTCATAGGTATATGTACACAAAATTTAAAATTACATGTATATAAGCATGTATACGGATATGACATATATTAAATATTTTAAGTCAAAAAACATACCTATGAACGAGAAAAGGATCAAAAATGCTGCTCCAAGTTCCAAAGCCCTGCGATTTGCTACTCTAGTTATGTTAATAGTGTGTACATTCTCCGTCAAGGTTGTTGACCCAGTCCCTGAGCCCCAGACTCCAGCCAGTACACTACAAAAACCTTCCAAGCCAATTCCTCTGCTGACAATACCAGGGGTAGGAGGCCTTAAACTGATTCGAACGGATGCAGAGTGATATGTACCAACCTGGTCAGGTACAAAAAATTAACAGCAGATTAGGCATGAGCTTTGTATTCTTCAAACAAGACCTACAATGTTATAGCTAGAAACTAACCGAGTCCACTGATGCAATGAGTGATACAATAATCATAATGATTGAAGTCCTCAAATGGAATATTGGAGTACCCCACTGCAAAGGGTACGGAATCCTGACCCAAGCGGCAGTATGCCATGCATCGGACACATCCGTCCTGCAGTGCTTCATGGTATATGCATGCTTTCTGCAAGCGTCAATCAAGATATTTGAGCTTGGTATGTTAGAAATACAACCTTTATAATTGTATATTCCTCCAGCTGTCAGAAAGAATGCATATGTCCATGTAATAATGACACTCAAAGGAACCTGCAATAAGGGATATTATTGCCAAAAGTGCAGACTGAACCATCATAATAAAGAATGAAAGTACTCTAAACAACAATCTACATATAAAATTCAGATGTTTGGAATCTGGGGGTAACCAGTAACATGTTGAATAGACTAACATGCACGAAGAACTGTTCTGCATTACAAAACTACGAGCTCCTTGTTTTTCTGATCAGTACTCTAGAGTTGGAAATTTAAATCTATCGTATCATCTAGTAGAATAGGCTGGGCAGGAATAGAAAGTTCGCATTTTACCATGAACAAAAGGTGATAGTGGCATCTGTTATTTTGTAGAAAACTCAAAGCCATAACTGCACAAAATATAGGATAAAAGTACATACCGCGTATACCCGAAATATTCGATGTCCGGACATAGATACTCCTCGAAGGTACTAGTAAAGAGGGAAAAGAAAAAGAAGAATTAAGCTGAGCATGAAGAACCTATGAAATAAATATATAATCATACCTTCACATATTGAATAATCTATGTTTTAGAAAGGAAAAAAAAAATAAAAAAAGGTACAATTTCTGCCATCCAATTGCAAATCACATAGTGGCCGTTTGGGGTTCCTTAAACTTAAAATAAGTTACTTATTTCATATATTTTTTTTACATATTTTCATATTTTTTTAAAGATAAATATTTATTTTAGAATTTTAAAACCAAATATTATTTTCAAAATAAAAAATAAGTTACTTATTTTCAGAAAAAGTACGTACATACCTACTTTTTTCCGGAAATAAGGGCTTATTTCTGGAAAAAAGTGATTGCCAAACAGGGCCATAGTATGTTCAGGAATAGCTCAACTTTTAAAAACTGATGAGCATAGATCTACTATTATCTTATTCCTAAGAACCAAAATGTCAAGGTAACCAGTGTGCGAAATTGCTTACCAAGGTGAAAAGGAGCACCAATAATATTTGGGGAATGCTTATCTCCACACAACTGCCAGCTTGGGGAAAACCATAGCTAAAAAAGGCCAAGCCCACTGCAGCAACAGTAGGTGCAACCACAAGAGGGTTTATAAACCTGTAGCATGATTTCATAGATATAAGCTCGGTATATGTCATTTAGGTGTTCCATCCAAGATAGAAAGGTTGGACTAATATTAGAGAGCACCTTAACAAAATGGACATCAGACCACTGAAACCTAAGATGCTTTGGAAAGTCGAACCAACGATAATAGCCCCTTGCAATTCCCTCATGATGTACCTGAATTTCTGTATATGATAAAAACCTTACTTTAAATAAGTTTAGTTTCCAAAATGACACTCGGGAATAATTGGGAAATACACTTATATGCCTTGCACTTTTCAACTATCAAAAGAGACTTTTGGCCTAACTTTAGCAGTTATTAGGTCGAACTCTTTAAAATCATTCACTTTCTTTCATCTAATATAATACTATGCTAGGGTGCCCTGATTTCTCTTTATTTGATTGTTTATTTTTTTAGCAATGGGAAGAGGATAGAAGTTCTACCTGCTTGAACTTAATATGCAAGGTACTTGTATAGATTAATTAAACAGGGCACAGTACATTGGCACTGCAAATAAGATCTACTGCATAAATCCAGGGACATTGTTTACATCTATAGATAATAAGCAAATACATAAAGGGCTTGGAGTTTCTCTATATACATATATTTTCCATTTTACTTCTTTTGTTGTCTTCGCTTTCCTCTTTCAAATTATTGCACTTATCAAGCAATCATCATACATGTGATTCTAACAGAGCTAGGCATCGTCCTATATTATTATTAAGAGACTTAATTTGAGACGTTTATTATTTCAGCAACTATCCTATATTAATGTTCTGTCATGTTTCACCACTTACATTGTCTTGCTGTAAATTTAGAAGAGTCGTTGTACATAAGACATGCAATGAAAACTTGTGAAATCACTTACATGTTCAGTCAGGTTTCGGAAATCCTGGGAATTCATAATAACCAAAGCTGGAGCTAAATACACAAATGAACTCCCTTGAACTAATGGAAGTCGAGTTCCGAAGTATGAGTGCAGTATTGTGGTTATTCCGGACACAAATAGCATTGTGGAAATGACATATGATGTATCCTTCTGTCATTATTACCAAGAAAGATGTCATTATACTTGATTGAAACTTCTTATTCAAATTGCACCATAGTGTAATATTGCTAATTACGAGTAGTAGTGCTCACATCAGTTCCACCCATGGTAGGCACAATGATCAACGGGATAAAAATTAGAGAACCGGCAAGTGATATATAGTGCTGCAAACCGTAACATATGAGTGGTACTGCATATCAGGGGGGGAAATTAAAAGGTTAACAGATAATCTACGGATTCATCATCGAAAAAGTTTGAGACAGGGAATTATAAGATCTAATCACATCTATGTTCAGGAAAACCAGAGCTAAAAACTTCAGTAATTTAAGTGTATTTCACTATTTCAGAGAATGATTGGCAAAGTTCTCAAGTAAATGAGCATATAAACCTTTCATAAGTTAACGATAACGATAATTTAATGATTGACAAATTCAAAGAGTAAATTTAAACTCACCAAAACCCGGATTATCTCTCATCCCACACTTCAATGTAAATGACTTTTGCCATCCTTCATCGCCAGACTCCTCTCCATTCGGACGAGCACCAACTCCCACATCTCTCTCCACATCCTCATCATCTTTCTTCAAATCACTCAGGGGCACATTACTCACCACATCTCTGCGGCTATCACCATTTCTACCCCCATTCCTATTTCTACTTAATCCAGCTACCCTTACCTCATCAATATCACTAAAAATCGACTCAACTTTGCTTCTATNACACTTATATGCCTTGCACTTTTCAACTATCAAAAGAGACTTTTGGCCTAACTTTAGCAGTTATTAGGTCGAACTCTTTAAAATCATTCACTTTCTTTCATCTAATATAATACTATGCTAGGGTGCCCTGATTTCTCTTTATTTGATTGTTTATTTTTTTAGCAATGGGAAGAGGATAGAAGTTCTACCTGCTTGAACTTAATATGCAAGGTACTTGTATAGATTAATTAAACAGGGCACAGTACATTGGCACTGCAAATAAGATCTACTGCATAAATCCAGGGACATTGTTTACATCTATAGATAATNACCCATTTTTATCCAACCCCTTTTCCAAATCAAGCCCATCACTATCATTCCTTTCACTCTGACTTTGGCCCTTCTCACTCAAATTAGTCCCAGTTTCCCCAGAAAAAGTTGATCGAAAACCAGTTCTTTTAGCCCAAGAAATCAACTCCCTTGGGTTATGATCTCTTCTTGGTAAAAAAGGCTCCACCTTTGGTAACATTGAGCTCAATTTTTTAATACCCTTTTTTGTATCAACTTTTTTTGAAGTTTCTGAACTTGACCCTTTTTCCATTGCAGGTTTTTATGAAATGGGTAGCCAACAAATTTACAAAAAATGTAAAAATCAAGAAAGTCAATTAAGAAGATATAGCAGAGTACTGCAGTAGTAGTAGAAAATTGAAAGATGATATATACCTACGTGTCAGTGTAAGTAAGTTCAAAGTTGAAACAGTGATGTGTCAAGTGATAATGGTGACTGGTGTAGTGAGGTAAAGTTGAAGCACTCGTCTTGCTAAAAAGTGGCTTTTTTGTTGAGAGTTTCCCATCAGTTGAAGTTTCAATGTGTATATTTACCCCAATGCCCTTATTATGCCGTTGAAGATTTAAAGAACTAGTTAAATTTTCTGGGCTTCTTTTTTTTTATATATATATTAATAATTGGCCTTATCTTATTTTTTTTTTTAATATTTGGACTTCTCTTCCTTTTTAATTGGGCTTCTCTTTTTAAGAAAATTGGTTCTCTTTTTAATGGTGTTTGGTTTCCAATTTATTGTTTTATGTGGATCTGGATTCAGAACTTCAGAAGAAAATGCAACTTGAAAAGACAGAGATAGTATTAAATAATATTATACCTTTCATGCTTATCAACAATATTATTTAATTAAAATTATATTTATATTCGAAAGTAGATATTGAAATTTTAAATAATACTGTACATAATTATGCATTTTGATCCGATTTATTTCATTAAAAATTATATTAATCATTATAACATTCCAAATCCGAAAATTAATGAATATCAGAACCCCAGTTCAGTCTAAAAAATTTAACAATTTTGATATATGAATTATTAATTTGTATTTATAAAGGTATCAACTATATTAATTCTAATCAATACGGAATGTTACAATCATATTCTAAATAATAATAATAAATATTTATTTTACTATTAAACTAACCACATCTTGTCAAAAAAACTAAGAAATACGTTATATCCTGTATATAATAAAAATAAGAGAGACTTTATCCAAATACTACCAAAAAGTTAAAAGATCGATTCTTAATAACAACATAATATTATGTTCTAATTATTTATAAATTATAATTATTATTAAAATTTCTAACTATTATAATTTTTCTTACCACGCTTCATATTATAACTCAAACTCTATTACATATCTTACTAATATATAAATTTGAATTTAAAAAATTATTTTGGAGTTAAATTAAAAAAATTAATTATTGTGTTCTTTACACGGTATATATTATTTGGGCCATATTTTGAGTTTCAAAAGTCAGAATTGAACAATTTTACCCACGAAACTTACAAAATTATTTTTAATTCTGAAGTGGTTCAATATCCAAAATTCAATGGGAGCGGCCTATAATAAAGAGAGGAAAGACAGTTACTAATTTTTATCGAAAAATTCTATTCCGTTTAGAAATTTTTTTATAATTAATTCAAAACATTAAAATATTTTTTATATTAGATTTATATAGAGACGTGTCATATATCACATATTATGAAAATTGGAAAAATATTAATAATTTTAAAATAAATAATTTAATTAATAAAATAAAATATGGTATACAAAAGACTCATAATTTGCACAAAATAAATGTTCCGATATATAAACACATACATATAACTTAGATGTATGTATCTGTCCTTGTTTCACTTAGCGTCCGGGTGATCGCAGAAGCTGGGGTTAGTATAAACGCAAAAAAATCCGACTAGGCGACATATTTGACTTTAGAGTTTGAGGTATCTATACTTGCATAGTTGCATAACTTAGATGTATGTATCTGTCCTTGTTTCACTTTAATTTATATCCACACTCTTTTTGTCACCCAGACCTAGTCGTATATTCTAATCTCTTCAAACTTGTCAGTCATCATCTTTTTCTCCATACACACATACATACATACATTATAATTTATACCAACACACATCTTTTGATCTCGGACGTGTTTGAATACAAGAACAAGCAAGTGGGTATGGAATCTTATACAATNAACAAGCAAGTGGGTATGGGATCTTATACAACTAATAGCATTGATGTGTTGAAAAATGAGATTCCGGTAGAAACCCAATCTCTGTTTCTCACCGGAGATGTTAATACAGGTCTTGTTCTCGTCGATATCGTTAATGGCTTTTGCACTGTTGGTTCTGGTCCTCTGGTAATTACTGCTTTTTTTTTATGCTTCCATTACAATATTTTTGTATTAATTTCACATTTATTTGAGTCGATAACATAACCCTTTTGGTGATTTGTGTACCCTTTTGATTAGTATTTACCAAGTTATTAAAAGTTTGGATATTAATAATAAATAAATGTAAGGGAAGATCTCATGATTAACTTTTGCTGTGTATATGTATGTAAGAGCTTGTATGTATATTTGTGTCGGTGTGTGTGTGTGTCTTTAGCTGTTCTGTACACTTTGTCGATTCTCATGACAAGTTTTATCGTTATTATGAATTTGTTGTTATTATTTATACATCGTATTATTCATGTTGGCAGCAACTAGGATTCTATACGATCCGGAGTTTAGCTAGTATTAAAATTGTAAGCAGGGCTCAAAAATTAGTTTTTAATTAGTTTTAAAAATTCTCATCAGCCAGGGCTGAAGCGTAGGTCCTGGGTTCTGCCAGTGCATGCCCTTGTTTATAGTACGATGTTGGTACTGCATATATAAAATTTTGTTCTTGATGTTGAATGGTTATTTTTTAACAGGCTCTGAGTGCACCAGATGCACAAGTTTCTGGAATGGTTGATGAGTCTGTGCGGCTCTCCAGATTATTCTGTCAAAAAAATTGGCCTGTTTTTGCTTTTCTTGATTCTCATCACCCCGATATACCAGAGCCTCCATACCCTCCCCACTGCATAATTGGAACAGATGATTGCGAATTAGTTCCTGGTACTTAATTTCAAACGGGCACTAGTTAATGTAGTAGATATAGACTATTTGTGGTTCTGTGTTATTCACTTATGCTGTTCATTTTATTGTTTCGCAGCTTTGCAATGGTTGGAGAATGAACCAAATGTAACTCTTAGACGCAAGGATTGCATTGATGGTTTCCTTGGTTCCTTAGAGAAAGATGGATCCAATGTGTTTGTAAATTGGGTGAAAACCAATCGGATAAAAGTTGTAAGTATTTACTTCTATTTCGTTAAGACCTTCTTTAGCTCTAAACTCGATTGTTGTGTTTGTCATGGTGGAATGGTATTGTGGAGAGTGGAATAATATTTATGAAAAATTAGATATGGTGTGGAAAATTAAAGGGTCAAATGAGATAAGAGACCAAATTAATTAATGCAGTGTAGAGAGAAGATTATTAATTTTATAAATTAACAAGTTTAAAATAGGAACCAGAATCCTGTTTTAAATTAACAAATGGAAAAAAGGAGCTTATATAAAACTTGTGGCAGTGTATGTAAGAGGGGATGAGATTATGCATAAATAAGCATAATTTAAATCCATCACCCCACTCATTCATTTTTATTTTATTCTATACAAAAGAACTATTTCATAGACTCTTCAAACTGGCTTGGTCTATGATTTAGATTTTCTGCTTGCAAATAATTGTCGACAATCTCTTTGCAAGGTGTTGGTGGTCGGGATATGCACAGATATATGTGTATTAGATTTTGTCTGCTCTACACTATCTGCAAGAAATCGTGGTCTTCTTCCCCCTTTAGAGGATGTGATTGTGTATTCCCGTGGATGTGCTACTTATGATCTTCCAGTTAGTATATCCAGGAACATCAAAGGTGCTCTACCTCATCCGCAGGTATGCCCTTATCTCACCTCACACATTATATCAATAACGCCCGAAGGGCATTTACGGTTAGTATGACAACAGAACTGTCATGTCTGTCAAGAACTAGTTGTATTGTTATTTTTATACATCACAGCTTAATTCTTTGTAAAATTCTACCAAGTTGTAGTCATAATTTTATGCTCCCTTCTGGTACTTGAAATTAAGTTGGATTTTGTATTTGATTGAAGCAGTAACGTCTGAGGTCATGAAGTACGGGGAACGATAGTAGTGCCATTAGTGTTTGGATAGATCTTTTAGTTGAATGCCGAATGCATGACATATCAAGGATTCTTACTAAATTGAATTGAAAGTTTATATCTTTATACTATAACTAACCTGGACAAGTAAATAGTGCTTAGTGTGGATGGCTATTTTGTTGTGCTTTTAATTACCGGGGTGTTGAATATGAATTAGTCTGAACCAGAATCTGTAATGAGGTCCTGAATGTTCATTCTACAAATTGTAGAGCCTTTAGAATTTAGAGTGAAAACCTATAAAACATGTGTATGGTAGTTTTAAATGTGAAATGATGTTATGTGTGTTTCTCACACTATAAAGCTTTTACCCAAAAAAAAAAAATCTAAGTTGGTTACACACCAATACACCACCATAATTTACGTTGGTACATGAATTTTATGGCCAATCTATGCATAAAGAATAACATCCGATCTTTTGAAATGTTAATTCTAAGCAGCGAGTCATTTTNACGGTAAAGATGAAACTCAGAAAGCTACAGAAAAGAACCTGAAACTGACAAGTCAAGATCGTTCTCAGGCTCCTAAGCTATGCACCATAAACAGAGGAAAGGTTCAGTATAAAGCTATAAAATGGCCCCATAAGAAATGACATACTAGCCATCTCTTTTCAATAATCTGGCAAGGACCACATGTATGGTCCTTCACAATCCTGCATTATTAACCTTCACATGCTGAAGCTCTCAACAAGACAATAATAAGGACACTCAGGATCACTAGCTTCACACTCAATTGCAAGATAAGAACATTAGTTTAACTTGAAACATCATTTCATTAAACATGTGGGAACAATAAGAGTTGGACCATGAATTCACAGGAAAGGAGATTATTTACAGCTGCAGTGAGCAAGTTTCGACATATTTACATATTCCGTGTAGCATAATTTACATACAGGAACTAGCTTTGTCTCTCAAATTTTCTCCTCCCATGGTTCACAAAAGCTCAAGACTTTGTAACCCAATAACAAACATAATAACATAATGGACTGCAAAATTCTAAGGTGATGCCTCGTTGACATTGGTTTCGTGGGCCAAAATCATCACCATGGGGACATTTATACAATGGAACCCAACATGCTACACAAAATGTTATTGCAAAAGCTGAAAAGCTACTTCATTCTTTTTTCTTTTTAATTTTCAATTTTTTTGGGGTTGATTTTGTAGTTACTTCAATCATGGACGATAACTCCTAAGATGTGATTGTCAGTTTATTACCACAGCATGGTGTATTTCAGCAAGAGCAAGCAGCATATACGCAGGCTCTAGAAGTTCTGANTATTACCACAGCATGGTGTATTTCAGCAAGAGCAAGCAGCATACACGCAGGCTCTAGAAGTTCTGAAGAGATGAAAGCCACTGCTGCATGTACTTTTGGCGCTCTGCATATATACAGGAAAATTTTTAGTTCTATATGAACACAAGAAAAACCCGAACAAATAAAAACAAAGAAGCGACAGAGATTTCTCAGCAAGAATGAACATGCTTTTAAAGACAGATAATTCTGGATTAGTGATACTGAACTTCAATTCAATATTGCTGTCAAATCGGACACTAGTGAAACAGCAGATGGACGCTATAATTAATAGTGCAAGTGCTCAGAGTTAAAAGTATCCCATTTTTGGTGCAGCGAAAAGAGCAAAGAGAACAAAAGGGATGGAAATCCACCACTTCTATTTGTCAAATAGCCCCCGTATACTGGGAAAACCACGATTAATGATAACAATAGTTCATATTAATGTTCCTTGCTGCGAGATACCATATCCAAAACTAATATAAGCTTTAAGAACATTCACAGCTAGTATTCCTTAATTTTACCATCAATATATACTGATCCGAAACAATCCACAAGGAATAAGTAACTAAAAACTGCAGCTGCCTTGATCAATGCAAGAGCCAGAGAGTGCATTCAAAAATTAACTAAAACTAATACAACCTTAACATAAACAATGATTATATTATAGGTGATAGACACAGATATGAGCAATAACATAAAGACTTGATATAAGAAAATATACAAGAAATAGCTCATACCAAACACTTAAATTAGAATCAAACAACATCGAATAGGAGAAATGAGACTTACCATCAGAATGCTCATCCGAGGTGGTCTTATAAGCAGTCAATAACTGATTATTCACCACCTTGTCCGATTCCTTAATATCATTTCTGTAGCAAGGAACTAACACAGCAAAACTATCATCAACCTCATCATCACTCTGGAAATCAGGGGCATGTGGTTCCAGCCACCCAATCGACCAGTCGGAATCATCGGATTCAGAACCAGACAAACACACACCATCTGATGGCACCAAAACAACATCATACTCCTTATCAATCCTCCTTTCTTCCCTACTGTTCCATTTCTTCTTAATTTTCCTACTTGAAGAAGCCATCTTAGCCCCCTTCACAGACGAAAACTTCAAAGAATCCATTTCCCTCATTCCCAAACCCCAATCAGAAGAGGAGTTTAGTGAAGAACCATTAGGCACAACAGGCTCTTTCTCTTTTCCACCCCATACCCACCAAGAAAATCTAGTTAAAGACACGGCCATAGTTTCACATACAATAATCTAGTCCCCCAACTAATATAATCCCAAAAAATAGCCTAAATCTAAATCAACTTTAGTCAAAAATTGGGTAAAATTGCAGTCACCAAATGTATACTAAAATCACAATCTAACCAATCCACCCCAACAAAATAAATGAAAGATTCATAATCAAGATAACCCAAGTTACTTATATCACCAAATCACCCATAACAGTCCCTAATCTTTCTCCAAATTAATCAAGAATTTGACCCCACAAACCTTGACTCACTTAACAGACTATGTAATTATGTCAACATAAAATCACCATAAATTAGGAAGTCCTTATCATATCCAACTCCCAAACCATATTCAAAGACGAGGGACTTTTTAAAATTACCCTAAAAACTTATCTCATGAACATTCAATAACATCAAATAACACAAATTTAGTACTTCACTCAAAACTAAAAACTACCCTTCCACACACACACACAAAAAAAAAATCCAAACTTGAGGCAACCCCAGTTCAAGAAAAGATCAAAACTTGAGTGCCACAATCAAAAATTCATCATCTGTGAAAGAAAAATCAGTCAACTATTAAACAAAACCAATAGTTTTGATCACCGGAAAAAAAAGAAACTAACAATAATTATAATTATAACAATAATAATATCAAAAAGTGATGAAGAAATAATAGTATTAGCTCTCTAAAACTCCCATGATCTAAAACTCCCTCGCCCACTCAGTGAACATCATTTTGTGTATGTTGTATGTATATATACACACATACAACTAAACGAAGTTTCCTTTTTTGGGTCACATATTATTATTATAAATATAATACGTAGGAGTTGTATCATGTACGATAATAATAATAATGTTGAGATTTTATTGTTAGAGTTAAATAGACGGTCCAGATTGAAAATGTATCTGGCCCAGAAATCGACACTTAAAAAAGATGAAATGTATAGAAAAAATATGGACCGTTGATTTTGATCAAGTAGAGGAGATGATGACGTGGGCAGCTTTGAAGCCAATCATTGCGTGAGTGTGAAGGTGAAGTAATTGCCACGTGTGATCCATGTGGGGTCCGTAAATTTGTACATTTATTTCAGCCAGAGGAACCTTATCTTTTGATGATGTAAATCGAATTACTACCTTGCCTGGTTTCATTTTAAGGATATTAATGTATAAAATTTTAATTTTTATGTTAAAATAAAATTTAAATTCAAAATATTTTACTCAATATAAAATTAAAATAAAACTTATAGAAAATGTAATTTTTTTAATGTTTAATATACAAAATAATAATTAAGGATAATAAAAAGTTATTTTAGTTTAATTAGTGGCACACAAAATAATAATAATAATAATAATAATAATAACAATTTTTAAATCAACAAAGTAATAGGATGAAGTTCTTTGACAAAAAACTATCTTCGATGATAAAAATTGTCAAAATTTGATCAATAAATATAATTTATAGTAAAGTTTTAATTAAGATATATGTAATGTATTTTCCAAAGTTATGAGTATTTTGAGGGATGCAAAATGTAATAAATATAAATTATTTTAAGCATTTTCTAGTTAAATTATTTATAGTAAAACTCTATGATAAACACCGCCATGCCCCCCTTTTTTTGAAAAATTATTTTATACAAGTTTATTATAAAAATATATGCATTACATTTCTGTTACATTGTAAATTTTATTATGAAAAATATATGTTCAAGATAAAATTTCTTAATTTTATTTCAAAACTTTAACTCAAATAAATACTGAATTTGGGTGCATGGACTCGATCGGTTAAAAATAGTGTCGAGCTGGTTTAATTGGATTGGTTTTCAATCCATTAACCGCCGGTTACTAATATTCTCTCCGTTTTTTTATAAATTGCTTTAATTTTTACATACATATTTAAGTTTTTTGACCGTATGATAGAATTAATTATTTTTATAAAAATAATTTCTTAATATATGTTCAAGATAAAATTTCTTAATTTTATTTCAAAACTTTAACTCAAATAAATACTGAATTTGGGTGCATGGACTCGATCGGTTAAAAATAGTGTCGAGCTAGTTTAATTGGATTGGTTTTCAATCCATTAACCGCCGGTTACTAATATTCTTTCCGTTTTTTTATAAATTGCTTTAATTTTTACATACATATTTAAGTTTTTTGACCGTATGATAGAATTAATTATTTTTATAAAAATAATTTCTTAATATATGTTCAAGATAAAATTTCTTAATTTTATTTCAAAACTTTAACTCAAATAAATACTGAATTTGGGTGCATGGACTCGATCGGTTAAAAATAGTGTCGAGCTGGTTTAATTGGATTGGTTTTCAATCCATTAACCGCCGGTTACTAATATTCTCTCCATTTTTTTATAAATTGCTTTAATTTTTACATACATATTTAAGTCTTTTGACCGTATGATAGAATTAATTATTTTTAATATTTTCTTTTTTAAATTAAAATATTGATTACATATTTTGATTCATAAAAAAATTTAAAAATAATTACTTTTATTATGTGATCAAAATATCTAAATATGTGTGCTAAAAGTTAAAGGTGAATCGTAAAAAACTAAGGGAGTAGTATTATATTAGCACTTAATCAAGATTAATTAACACAAATTAAACATAAACATCATTGTGTAGGCTGTGGTGTCTCTTAACTCTATGTCTCTATCCTATATATTATATTATATACACCCGGAATTATTGGTTTCTAAGAACTAGTCGTTCTCTTGGCATCTCTTTTGCTCAATGGTAAGTGGTAACCCTTAAATACTCATAATGGTTGATTAATTGATTTGTTTAATCAAATGGCACTTCAAAATTTTATGGCATCCTATGATCAAATTGTCAAGGCTTTTTATCTTCCCTTCTGTTTTCCAGTGCTAGGGCTTAAAAAGAGAACTAAAACTTTTACAGGGCCTCGAAAATTTATCAACTTTACACACAAAAATAATTTTAGTCTAAAGACTTTTCATTAGTTTATATTAGAATATTCAGTATAACATAGTGAGAATTTTAAAAAACTGGTAACTTAACATGTAACATGCTATAAGAGATCATTGTTCCATCCAAATATGAGTTTTGGAATAAAAGTGAATGTTAAATATATAATATAAGATCCTAAGATAAGTTAGTTTCTTAATATTTTTAAAAAGTAAGACAGAATGTTAAAATATAATATAAAATTATGATAAATCAAATTTTTAATACCTTTAAAATGAGAAATGATAACTAACAGTTTAGAAGATTGCAAATCAGAAGATGATTAATTAAGACTAATTATACTAAATGTTGTTTAGAAATTATTTACATACTTATTTAAAAAATCTGAGTAAATGAAAAGTCAATGTATAGTAAGAGCCAAAAAACTTGTATGATGATGTCAAGTTGCACCCTGGCTTTTTGCAACTTTCTTGCTCTACCTTTAGCCCACTTGCACTATTGCATGTGCATTCCGCCCACAAAATGACAACACCATATAATAATTGCTTGTTTAGTATTTATATTACTGTTTTTTTACTAAATATATTTATTTTAGTATTATATATATATATATATTGACTCAAAAAGAAGCTTTAATTCATAGCCAAATCACATGAAATACAATTTTTAACTTCCACGGGAAAAGAATAAGATGCCCTAGCTAAACTAGGAGCAACCCTACTGTTATAAGAGCTAAAATGGGGAACTTTTTTATATTTACATCTCGGCCGAAAATGTGTCCATTATAATGTTCTCATTAACTATGGGCCAATTTAGATGTTCATGTTACTTTGGGCTTAAGATGATATACAATAAAGTCTATACATTAGTCCAACTTTTCACAAGTTTGTCCAAGAAATGATACGTTCCTTTTGCGCAGTCATTTGGTGGTCTTCGATCTGTTTGTTGTGTCGTCTTGATTTTATTGTCCCTTTGGTTTATCCTATATAAAATTATTTACTTACTATTATAAATAAGTGGCCAAATATCATTGTCAAATATTTCTTCCATTCATCTATTTTTATCATTTTTTAAATATTTTTTTATCTTTTTAAAATAATATATATCTTTTTACTAATTTTAATCGCCACCTTATATTCTTTTTTTCTTATTTTTTATATAATTTATATCCCACTCATATTATAACAATCATGGATAACGAAGGGAGTAACAATTACTCTCTACGTGAAATACAACTTTTGTCGATTAATCAAATTTCAAATCCAAATCTTTAATTATTCCATAAAATCAATCTGACTAAATAATAGTGTTGAATTTATATTTACAACTTTCAGTGAGTAGTAAAATCAATCCAACATCCTACGGCTCAAGTGTATATACAAAATGATTTAATGAAGTCGTTAATTAAACTTTTTTAACTCGGTTGCATGTTTCCTATACTAGAGAACAAAATCAATTACATTTGTTCGAGAATTAGCTAAAAAAAACTACATTTGTTCCGGGTCACGTGATATTTCACGCTGCAAATATAGTTAGGCCCGGATTATCATTTTACTATAAACAATCTCTTCAATAATTAGTTTTTGGTCAAGTTACTAATATCTCAAATTTTAAAATTTTTGAAAATGTTATGTATGTTCCTACTAAAGCATCTCCAAGGCTAATAGATAGAATAATTAGTTAAAATATGTTTATCTAAAAATTTGTTGAACCGTAAGATATTTTACTCCAATGATATTAGGTATAATGAGTAGTTATATTTAAAAATATTATTTTATTATTATTTTCATACATATATATATTAGTTAATATTGTATTCAATATAAGTAAATAATATATATATATATATATATATATTTAATGAAAATATATTTATTTTAATAACCACAATTGAATATATATTTAAAATATATTTAATATATATTATAATTGAAAATATAATATCATATTTAAATATGAGAAAAAATAATTAATAAACATTATTTTTATATATTATAAATTATATATTTAAATATATTTTATTATATTAGATTATTAGTATTTTTATAAATATGCAATGTATATTAAAATAGTTATATAATTAATTAATAATTTTTATTAATAATAAAACAATAATTTTACACTTAATATTATAAAAAATTCAAATAATAAATATAAAACAAGAATCATAATAAATATATATATATATATATTATCCTTCAAAAAAATAATACATATATATTAAATATAATATACACACATGTATTATGTTTAGGGCTTAGTTTTAAACAATGTAAAGAGTTAGGGATGTTTTTAGATGATGGACTATGGACTCTACAAACTCAACAAATCTAGCAACAAATCTAGCGTCCTATTATTATGGCGTTGGATAAAGAGTTCTGATGTTGTATGTTATTACAATACAAGTCATAGCTATATATACATGTAACTAGGTTCATTACAATGTCCAGTTACAATTTTATATATGTACATTGAGATATCATTATTCATATGATTACTGATTTTCCTCCCCTATATGCAGCGGTAAGTATCTTAGATTGATTCTTGTTGATGATCTTCCTCCTTTCCTTCTATGTGTTTAACACGCCCCCGCAAGATTGAGGCTCCATCCGAGGCTCCAATCTTGGAGCGAAGATGAGAAAATTGTTGACGGGGTGCCTTTGTAAGCACGTCTGCAAGTTGATCTCTTGTAGAAACATGTAGGACTTTAAGAGAACCATTTGCAACACACTCTCGAACAAAGTGATAATCAAGTGAAATGTGCTTCATGCGTGAATGAAATACTGGGTTTGCACATAGATAAGTAGCACATGTATTGTCGCAGAATATGGTCGGTGGGTGGGACAAATTAATTCTCATCTCATGCAGCGGATTTTGTATCCATAAGATTTCAGCAATAGTGTTGGCAATGGCTTTGTATTCAGCTTCCGTAGAAGATCTGGATACAGATTTTTGGCGACTAGACATACATGAGATTGCATTAGAGCTTATATAAAGCACATATCCTGTAGTTGAACGACCATTATCAAGGTTACCACCCCAATCAGAATCACCGAAAGCCGTCAATTGTAGGGATGCACCTTTACGAAGGAACAAACCATGAAAAATGGTGTTTTTCAAGTATCGAAGAATACGTTTTAATGCTGTCCAATGTAACTCGGTGGTGGAATGCATGAACTGAGAAATTCGGTTCACCGCAAACGATATGTATGGACGTGTTAAAGACAGATACTGAAGGCCACCAATTAATTTCCTGTAAGGTGTGGGGTCTATAGAAGTTGAGCCATCTTTGAGCAACAGAGGTTTCGTATGACACATCGGTGTAGTTACTTCTTTGGCACCTTCCATACGAAATGTTTCAAGAAGCTCAGTAATATGTCAATGTTGAGAGAGAAAGAGACCTGTGGTTGTATGTATCACTTCAACACCTAAAAAGTGATGTAAAATCCCCAAATCCTTTAATGAGAACCTGCAACCAAGCTCAGTAACAAAAGATTCAAGAAACTTGTCGTTGTTACCAGTAAGCACTATGTCATCGATGTAGACCAAGAAGTATAGACATATATCAATAATTGTTGTAGATGAACATGGATGCGTCAGCCACTGAATTTATAAAACCAAAATCGATGAGAAAGGCCTTTAACTCTTGGTACCAAACTCGGGAAGATTGTCTCAGACCGTAGATACATTTCCTTAATTTACATACATGGTCAGGCATTGAAGGATGAATGAAGCCAGGAGGTTGAGCCATGTAAACATCATCAGTGAGTGTCCCTTGAAGAAAGGCATTGTTGACATCCAATTGACGCAGCTTCCAACCAAAATCAAGAGCAAGACCAAGAACCAGACTTATAGTTGTTGGTTTCAGAGCAGGACTAAACGTTTCAGAATAATCCAAGCCTGATCGTTGGTGGTAACCCTTAGCTACAAGTCGAGCTTTGTACCTTGCAATTGTGCCATCTGGATTTCGTTTGATGCGAAAAATCCAACGACATCCTACCACATTGTGTGTACCTGGTGGAACAAGATCCTAAGTACCATTACGCACAAGTGCATCAAATTCTTCTGAAATTGCTGCACGCCATTGTTCATCTTTTACAACTTGAGAAAAAGTTTTTGGCTCAAGAGATGGAGGCAGTGGATGTGTGGTTGTATGATTCACAAATGCGGAATTATAGTACTTTGGGTTTAGTCTTCTTTCACGGGTGGGACAGGTGCTGTGTGGAGAAGGTGGGGTAGGGACATTTGGGGCAGAGTCTGGGGATGATAGTGGTGCTGGTGAGTTTAATGTTGTAGATGTGGTTTCTGAAACTGGTATTGGTGGAGTTGGTTGAATGACATGAGTGGAGGATAAAGGTATCAAATTTTGGGTAGACTCAGTGGTAGTAGGTGATGAGGTAATGGGGGGAGTAGAGGTTGTGGAGGGGTCTTCAGAATTGATTCCTGCATTTGGATCGGTTGAAGGGTTGTCCATAGCCTGCGGGGATGTTATGAGATGTCTATGTACTGCCTGCATTGGAAATACATGTTCAATGAATTTAACATGACGAGAGATGTAAATCTTTTTAGAGACAGGATCGAAACATTTATATGTTGATTGGCTTGTGGAATAACCAACAAATATACAAGCTGAAGAGCGTGCTTGAAGTTTAGAAGTTGTGTAGGGTCGTAATCAAGGATAACATAAACACCCAAAAAAATCTAGACGAAAATAATTTGGTGTTTGTTAAATAATACATGAAATAGGGATTTCAAATTGAGTATTGGTGTTGGGAGGCGGTTAATGAGGTAAACAGATCTTTGAAATGTATAGGGCCAGTAAGTGAGAGGGAGAGATGCAGTGTGAAGGAGGGTTAAACCCGTTTCAACTATATGACGATGTCGTCTTTCGGATGTTCCATCATGTTCAAGGCGCGTGATGAGGTGTTTTATAGTGGGAAATACCATGAAGATTCAGAATGGGTACCAGTGCGATGTACTCGCCGCCATTATCAGTGTATATGGTGATAAGCGAGGGCTGGAAAAAATCTTTCTACAAGTAATTTGAATCGGGGAAATAGTATTGCAACCTCCGATTTTTTTTCTCATAGGATATAGCCAGACATATTTACTAAAGTGATGAAAAAAAGGTAATATCGATAATCATCAGACAAATCTGTAGGTCCCTAAATAATGGGAAGTGATGGATGACCCAAACGTTGATGCCATTCAGCGAGCTGAGTTTTGGTGGTGTGGTTGATTCGAGGATTTATTGAACTAGGAATGCAGTAGACATCATTAATGTTTTCCCCACGGAACAGTGGTACCCCCATGCGAAAAATCCTTCACAATGAAATGGAAGGGAAAAAACTCAAGTGAGGCATCATTAGATTGACAAAATTTTGAAACTGATACAAGATTAGATTTAATGGAGGGTGCACAAAGTATGTTATCCAAAATAAATGATTTGTCCTGATGAATAAGTTTATTGTTACCAATATAAGAGATTTTCAAACCTGTATCATCACTAATATTGATTTCATCTGGGCCACCATAGTCTGAAAAGTGTTGCAGATTATTTATATCACCAGTAACATGATGTGAGGCACCAGAGTTGAACAACCATTGCTAAGCGGTAGGTCGATTGAGAGACGCTGTGTTGGCCATGGGCTGAGAGTTGTGAACTTGGGATGATGTGTTCATTTGCATGTTGTTGGTTTTGAGAAATTGTGCCAGCTTTCGACACTCATTGGTGTGATGTCCCGGTATCTCACAAAAATTACAGAATGAAGCATGTGAGTTTAATGACCGATTTGTGTTTGGATGGGATGAGTTCCAATTGGAGCGATTATAGTACGTTGTTTGACCTTTATTTTGAGTATTTGTTGGAAATCGGTTGTGACCTTGATTTGTCCGATTATTCCAAGGATGGGTCTGATTGTTGTGGTATGTCGTATAGTTTGCTTTTGCCAAAGAAAGAGGTGGGTTAACAGCTTCTGACTTCTTAATGCGACGCTCAAAATCTTCTAACTTGTCACATAACTCATCAAAGGTAATTGGTGTGTCACAAATATGGACACCTTCCGCAACATGATTAAATTCATTACCAAGACCTTTGAGCACAAGAATGATTAAGTCTTCTTCTGCAAGAGGGACATCAGTGATAACTAAATTATCAGCCATGGCTTGGATGTCTCGCATGTATTCGGAAATTGAGTGGGTGCCACATGGATTGTCATGGAGTTTTTCTTTTAAAGACATAATGCGAGATCGTGACTTATTTACAAAAAGTAAACAGAGATGATCACACGCTTCCTTGGAAGAAGTAACTGTTGATATGTGTGTTTAGATTTCTGGAGAACAGCCTCATAGTATTGCATTGAGAATAAGCTGACTTTGCCTGTACCAGATGATGTATTCTGGTTTTTGGATTGATTTTGTATTGTCTTTTGGATCAGGAATTGAAGTGGGCTCAGTGGTATGGTTGCTGATGTGGTGAAGAAGATCGTATCCAATCAGAGCCGAGTGAAGTTGGGTCCTCCACACAGAAAAATTTGATTGTATAAGTTTAGCTGGCAGATGAGAAAGAGCATTGAAATAAGTAATCTGGTTGTCAAGAACGGGAGAGGCCATTGATCATTAGAATTGAGCTTTTTATCGATTTGGCTCTGATACCATAAAGAGTTTTGATGTTGTATGTTATTACAATACAAGTCATAGCTATATATGCATGTAGGCTATAGCTAGGTTCATTACAACTAGCTTTAAAGCCCGTGCGAGGCACGGGCATACTCTAGATAAATTTTAATTTCTTCCGAGCATGGAAAATGTAAACTTTGTTAAGTGGTTTTAGTATGAGCTTTTTATATTAAATAGTGTTACATCGGAACTTTCAATGTTGCGTGAACTTTTTAACATATAAAGTAAAGTTTCAAGGTTGAAATTTAAGTGAAGCCTGGTTTAGTGTCTAAAATAAATGTTGTAAATACATATAATTTATCCGTAAATAGCTCAGAAAATACATAAAATTGATCTAAATAAGTGCACACAACTTCACAAATGATCTTCTCATCTGGAACAATTTCATTAATTATTTTCCATACAAATTGAAAGTTCGATATCACTAATCATTTTAGTATTCTCACAAAGTTTCCTAAGGGACTTCAGAAACTCTGAAAGCCAACCATGTTGCACGTTCCAGGCTATGCAATCATTCTACTTGATGATCATCACACTCCATATTCTCCAATCTCTCTATTTTTCGGACATGAAAGGTCGATGGCCCTGCATGCAAAAGTTTTGATTCTTCATCTAAGATTTGGATAACAAGATGTCCACAACTGATGATAGTAGCGACATTAAGATGCAAACAATAATAAAACACCCTTTAAATATATGATTGATCGAGTAAAATTCGATTGAGAACATGGATCATAAGGTATTTATAACACTTTTGAGTATAGCTAAGTAAGCCGTAGATTAATTAACTGAATGAAGCACCGCCAAATATAATGGACATTCATAATATTTAAAAGAAATTTTATTAAAAAGAAATGCAATATCGAAGATGTCATTCTAGGTAAGCTCATCATTTCCCGAAATAGCAATAATATCCTGCACCATCTTGTAGTTCTGAATAATCCAGCACTAGACGAATACGACCAAGCAAAGCAGATAGTTCGTAATTAGCCCAGAAGATAATGAGAAGAAGAGAAATCATATACAATATCACAAAGATGCTACTACAAACTTACTTTGAAAACTTGAAAGTTCAATAGTAGAAAACATTACCTGGTTGAAACGGAAGATGTTGATTAATAGTACTAATGAATTGTTCATCAACAGTACTATCATCGGTAGATTTTAAAAAGGTAACTGCATTAAAATAAATTTAAAGTTATGGTGCTCTTCTACTAACTAATACACATGAGAATTGTTATATTTAATCTTGTCTCTTACATAGCATGTCTTACGGAAAAAAGTATATATGCATATTTTTTCATTCAAATGCATGTAACAATTGAACTGCATGACCACAATACTCTTTATAAATTATAGAATGGAAGCCAGTGATGAATTAATAAAATAATAATAACAATTTAAAATGACTTTTTTATAACCCAAACACTCGCCCAGTGCACTGACTAACTAAATTCTCTCTATAGATGAAAGCTTTTAGAAAATGATTTTTAGATATGGCACGACATGCATGATTAAAGGGCTTCAAGAAGCAATGCAGAATTGTGTTCCATCTACAATGAGGGAAGGGGTGTCAGGCAAGGTGTATAATATAGAAACCTCTGCTGTTTTGGAACCTTGATCTCAGATATATCAGTAGTTGGCCAATCAAAAAATAGATCAAGCCCACCAGAATCCAATTTCGTGACCCTAAGCTTCATTCATGAATAAACTATTTCTTAATCATCTGAAATGCATTTTCTTGAATGTAACTTATTGTTGTGACAGAATCAATTATCATTCCACCACTACCATCTTCTCTCAATTTAAACATAGAATCTGATACAGGCAGTAGTGTAGCACAACACATCCATCATCATGGCACATATGAAGTCTATAAATATTGAAAATTTCATTGATCCTCGTCTACAAAATATAGATGAATTTTCTCAAATGTTTTCACTTCATTTTCAAATAACAGCTTCGAACACCTGCATCAATTCCAAACCAGGAATCTCATTAAAGGAATAGATCGATCAAGATATTATTATAGTTTGCATGGATAAATCTAGTCAGATCCCAGAGAAATCTGAAACAATTAGAGGAAGGACAAGGCGAAGTTTGAAAACCACCAAATATTCATTCTCACGGAGGTAAAGAAATATAGAAAACATTTTCCAGCCCAAATTCTGATTAGTTAGCCCATAGATAAAATCCTTACAAAATCCATGCACCAAAAGACATACATAACTATGTATTATGTACATTGAAGCATGGTTTGTAGCCTCAGTTCTGTTTCATCCATGAGAACTAAGGAAAATATGTATTATCTTCACTGCATCCAACATCTTAACAATTAAAAGAGTACATTTCTAAAGCACCCTAGAGTTATGAGCATGTCCCTGCACCTGATAATTAGACTCTTGTGTGATCGACAAAAGTTTAGGTTCTCGTACAAAGAAGTTTGAAATTGTGAAACTATATGTATATCGTACTACAATAGGATTCACAATTAAGTTTAACTAAACTATTTAGGTTGACTTAGACCAAAATGTACCATTTGTAACAACAAAATTGATTGATGTAGTGTACCAAAACCAAGTTTGGTCAGGTTATATTTCACATATTTAATAATAAAACACTTATAATTTCATAAAATAAGGAAAACCACTTAAAAATATGTCTAACCTTCTTCCCAGATAATCTGCAAGCGTAGTTGCATTAAGAGGGCGTGCTGGCAAAGCATTATGTATGCTCTCTAAATTAGAAGTAATGTTTTGTGCAAATTCTGCCAACACTCCAAGCATTCATATGATTGCTTTGGCACTGTCGAAAACATGTTCCTTATCTTCCTGTTCAGAGAAAAGAACATAGATTTAATATGACATCTGACACATTGTCCACATATATAATCTCTTGATTTTGAAATATATATTTCAAGGTGCATATAAAACATGACATACTTACATGCTTAATACACCCCCACATTATATACCAATTGAGAAAAAAGAACTCACTTGAGATTGCCAATGTAGTGAGTAACTTGAACAACTGTTTACCTTGCAATTTTGACAATGCTCATGAAGGGAAGACACAAGTATAGTGAGGGTGGAAGAGCAATAGTTTGTCCCTGAGCCCTTGGGGTCAGAATTTCCTCAAGACCATCTCTATGCCATGAATGAGCAACTGCCAACGGAGTCCATCTTCTACCATAAAAAACTATTATAATTTTCAGTTTATTCATCAAATTACATAAAATAAAAGATAACAGTGTTCGAGACAAAATTCAAGCAGGGTCACTCACTACTCCATACGTTCTTTCACACCGTCAACGGGCTGATATTCTCACCAAACCATTGTCTGACAATCATCAAAATTACAACCTAAACAAGCTTAACACTTCTGTTCCATCTGCAGTACAGCTGGAGGGGGAGTAATGGTGATTGTTATGTCTATTTTGTCTTATGTTTTCTATAGTACACAAATAAGGTTGCACGTGTCAGCATTCCAATAATGTGCGGTCCTTCCTTATGGAATATTCTATAGGGTACAGAAAATGCAGCTATGTAACATTATCACGACAATCTTATCATGGGTTTCTTGAGCTTATTATTATTTTTAGAATTATCGGATTATGAATAAAAATTATTTTGAGTTTGAGAATGGGATTTCTAGATCCTAGATTACTATTGTTTTGAGAAAAAGGTTTTTTTATTGGGAATCATTTATATTGTAGAAAATTGGTGGGATTTATAAATTTTAAATCCATTGTTTAAATTAATGGATTTTAAAGTGAGTTGGGCCATGGATCTTTATATTGGGCTTAAGGCTTTAATTTTTGCATTACTAATAATTATTAAAGCCCATTTAAGCTAGAAATATTAATAGTGGAAATTAGTTTTAGATTTCAATTTTTTTTACATTATTCTCCACTCTAAAAATTTACAGACAATATAGTGAGAGGAGAGAGAAAGCAAAAAAATATTTTACAAACTAAGAATTTGAGCAAATGAAGGTTGATCGTACATGCAATTGGTGATTTGGAAAAAAAGATTTTATATTGTCTGCACGAACAGACACTACATACAAGAGACAACAGTACATCTGTCAATACCATACTCTACTTATCAGTCTGCTTGAAGGTGCACAATGATATTACGACCTATAGAATCTATAAAATTTATTTCACTAAGAGAATGATCTAGCAAATTTCATATCTCTCACACACATAGATATCTAGCAAACAATTCTATTATTTATACGACAAAAACGATGCATCACTTTTTAAAGTAGATTAAAAGAACCAAGAAAGGTGAACAAAGTTAGACAAGAAATATGATGGTAATTATAATGTATCATGGGGAATGCAGGGGGAACCAACATAAGAATAGAAGACATTGTGTTAAAGTTCACACATTGGAAGTTATCTATTAGATCAATTGTTGTCCCCTCTTCAACAGTGACCTCAAATACAGAAGCCCCAAGTTCAATGAGTAAATGCATGCTATCAACATGCCCATTTAGTGCAGCCATATGAAGGGCAGTGATGCCTCCATCAGAGGCACTATTAGTTACCTGATAGAGTGAGCTGATGTAATAGAGTCAAGAACATAAATTAGACGTAAATGGAATACATTAATAATACGAAAAGTAGATTGTGGTGTTAGGTACCTCCTATCGAATTCTAAGTTAGATTCTTCAGTTCTAGATCTTTTGTTAGTTCATCTCTCGGTAGAACAAGGCAAAAATGCGAACCTTCGCGTCTACTCTCTCTTAGAAGATTCAAGTACAGATTCCTTCCCGGCTACTTTCCCAGTGGAAAAAAAAGCCTTTAGGATATTGCAAAATTTTGGAACGCTGGGAATGTAGCCGGCTAGCAGGATCCGAATGCATCGAGAATGTCCATTAAGAGTATCTAGATGTAGTGCAGTACCTCCATTAAGATAATCAGCTCCGTGCATCTGAAATATATAATTTTAAGTTCATAATGATCTTATAAAGGATATTGCAACTGAATACATAAGTAAACTAATTATAGTAAACAGAGTCATACATTAGCTTTGAAAAGGACAAGTGTCTGAACAACTTCCCAGTGGCCGTATTGACAAGTTTGTATCAATGTGATCTGTTTCACAAACATGTACCCATTATTTATTACTCTCGATGAAAATATCTTACATCAAACTCAAACTACAAAAGCTCAAATTACGATGGTCAAAATATACAACTTAAATCAATTGCATGACTGGACATACACTAAGTAGAGAAATTGACTGAAAATTTAAACAGAGCAACTTGGTGATCTTTCAATGAACAAAACCAAGTACAATTTACCTGCCCGCGGTAGTTCCTCAGATTGATATCAACTCGAGCTTGAGCAACATGGAAACTATCTAGAAAGATGAACGAAGTTAAAAGTACATAAGCATTTATATTTCAGACACAATATACTATAATAACATATTAACATATGAGTCCCAAACAATAACTAATTTTATATGCAAGATTAATATATACACGATATATACCTCATGGTGGGCCTGAGCAGCAGAATGATGACGAGGGGAATTCCGAACACCAAAAGTTGAATACCTAGCAAGACGGGGATTATATTCCAATAGAGTTTTAGCTTCCTGAAGATCTCCATCTCTTGCCGCAGAAACCAAGCGTTCCCTGATGCAGAACAACCAAAGGAATTACTAACAAGACTCAAAAACTTCATGATTCTCTAATATTAATACCAGCAATAAAAATAGAACCAAACTTTGTCAACAAGAATAATTTCGCTTAATAATGAAAACATAACATATCCATATATTATAATATTAATACCAGCAATATCGTAACATAGTACCTGAATAAAATTAACATTTCAAGATAGAGAATATAACAAAAGAATGCACCAAGTTACAAGAACTCTAATAATATCAATTCTTTAATAAAATATTTATAATAAGCTGTTTAAATTGACACAGTAACTATTGATAAAGGGAGTTTTGAGAGGTTTGTATCACGATTTTCAGTAGATATGCAAAGGTTCAAAAGAGGTATCCATATATGTATGTTGGTAGGGTAGGGGAGTCAATCAACTATTTTCCATGAAAGAAAAGCTGCTTATAATGATAGTGTTACTGTGTTTTCATTTCTCCTCCTTACTTTCCTCAGAATCCTTTCAGTCTCTTCTTGTGGCTCTTGCATTAAAAACTTGACAAGGCCTTGTCATAAAATAGACTCTTTTAAATTTCATATCATTAATTGTAAATGTAGTAACAGAAGACAAGCTTCTACTAGACTCTATAATACACAAAAACATAACATTAAGTTAATCACATGCTTCGTTATATCCGAGGAAGTAGCAAAAGTCTCTGTTGTTCTCCTCGTTTGACTCAATGTTAATCCTGGAAGCTCTTTCCTGCATCAATAACCGTATTTCGAACATTATAAAAACAAATAACTAATGTTTATACAACTGAAAATTTATGTAAATATGTTTGGAGATATCTTAATTAGAGACATTCTTGAACCAATATGTTCACAGGTATCTGACGATACAACGAGCAGGGAGCATTACCGGTTTCTTAGGAGGGTTTTCTCTCTGCTTCTGTACCATTACAGAATTTCCCCATTTTTATATTTACTGTGGGAGGCTCTTTTTAAATCTTTATTTGTGATGCTTGCTGTGTAGATATATAAATACTGAGTATGTTGTTAGAATGTAGCAGTCTAGAGAGTGAATTACAGATAACAAGTGAAACTAAAAGTGGAAGACCGAAAAATAATCTGACTAATGTAAGGTCCAAGGTGTAAAATATGTCGTTCGAGGACCATCATAATATAATCAAAGTCTTCACATAATCGTATATAAGATATAGACACATTACTTAATTTGTTGTGGATAATCGCCGAGTTATAACAGATGTGTGACCTGGAATAAAATGACCCACGAATGTACATATTTCTAATCAAATGTTACATGTTTTTAATGATTCTAAACATATTATGAAATAATATATATTTAATGTTAATACTATAAAAAGGGTTCAAATTCATAAATATAAATTAATTTATAAAAGATTAATAATTTAAAATCATGTTAGAAGTGTGGTAGACTTCTTGATATAAAAAAAATATTGTATCACGAAAATTAAAATAAATTCTAATTTTTTTTAATAACTTTTAAATAGGATCTAAAATAAAATTTTAAAATTTATGAGATTCTACTTTATATTTTAAATTTTTTTGTAATTTTTATATGAACAAGGAAATTATTATTTGTAATTGAGTTTTTAGAATTGCTATAAAAATATTAATATTTTTTTCAATTTCTCAATTCTATTTTTCAAATGGTTATTGACGTATATATTATACATACATTTAAGTAATAATACTCCTAGCCCTTTTCTCAAAAGGCCAAAAAAAAAAAAAAAACTTAACAAATGTTATCCCTTCATTAGGTGATTGCCGTTAAACTACAACGGTAACTACCTGATCCTGAATTCATATTTAAATTTGATTATAAGCAACGGCTATTTTTCCACTTGACACGTACACTCCCAATCCCATTTTCATCTTGTTGGTTATGACCTAAAACTTAGCTATACTTACAACCAGGTATGCATTATCACTTGTCTTGTGTATCTCTATATTTTCATATTTAACCATGTTTGATATTTTTAGGTTTTACATAAATGTTGAAAACTCTAGCTATCTTTCTTGAATTGTTTATTTTACCCATATCTGTGACTTAATATAGGGGTGATGTTAAATTTAGTAATGGGTGTAGAGGAATCAAGAATGCTGGTTTGAATTTTAAGATTTTAGTTTCAAATTTTGTATGTAAGAATGCTGGTTTGAATGATGGTAATTAAGTTGGCTGATTTTTTAACTGTTTTGAGTGTAGTTCTGAATTTTTGGAGAAACCAAACCGAACATACTCAGTATATGTACCACTCTCGAAAAGTGGTGCTTTAAGGAGGTTTTGATGCAGGGGGACTTTAACATTGTT
>QRFB01004190.1:0-42927 GCA_008931105.1 Oenanthe javanica | reverse complement strand
ATATATATATATATATATATATATATATATATATATATATATATATATATATATAAAGAATTTGATTTAAATAAGAACTTTTATAATACTAGGAAACATAAAAAATCTATTAAAAAAATTGTAAAATAGTTTTGCATCATCCATTGCCTTGGTTCACAACTGGACTTCAGTTACTAATTTAACCAAGTTCTCCACTAGTAAGGTTGGGGGAAAATTAAAAGAGAAATTATATTAAATTTTATATATTTGAAATGATTGAAAATGCTGTAAAATTTTGCTTAGTTGTCCTATTAGTATTTAAGTATCCATGCCATTCGACATAAAATGGGTCTCTTGTGGTAACTTATGAACACACCATTCTCAGATTTATAAGTAAAAACTATTAGCACAGCACTAAAGTGCTTAAATAAATTGATACAATCCCTCATAATATATCAAAATATGACTTTCCCCGAACTCCTTTACAACCATCAACAAGAATTTTAGCATCTTTCTCAAATATGCACTTCCCGAATTTTTTTTATTTTTATTCATAACAAAGATTCCATTAACCCTATGGCTTCTGCTTCCTTATAAGGATCAGACCTTTGTATTTTCTGCACCTTGAGCATATACTCAGTTATGAGACTAATTAAATAATGTAAGTACGTTTTACTCATAAATAATAATAATAATTTTTATTTTTATTTTTAAATTAATTTTAAAATAACCCAAAATTAAATTTAAAATTTAGGACCAACAAGCTATTAACTCTAAATCATTATATCAAATTCAACAAATTACAATTTGCGACTTTGATTTAAAAAATCTAGAATAAATGGGATACTACTTGTATTATTGTTTTAGTTACCAGCAACAAATGAAATTGATGTCTTATATCCACGGTCAACATGATAATGTCATGATATACAAAATGAACGAAAATCAATCCATACAGAAAGTCGATATAACCTATAATATATATTAATTCTAATAATATTTAATATATATAATAATTTAACAAGAAATTAATTATAAATGATATAAAATATAGGAAAATTATTCAAGATACTATATTTTTTTAAAAATTAGTTTCAAAAATACTATTTCTTTTAAAAATATTTTTTTTTTAAAAATGATCTATAACCTTTAACTTTATTTTATTTTTTGAAAAAGTTAATTTCGAGGTTGATTTATTTTTTGAACACGGTTTCTGATTGCAATTTAAATCAACTTTAAAATCAAATTGCACTTTATATTGCAAAAGTTGTGGATCGTATTTTTGAAAATAAAATTTTTATAAAAACGAAATTTTTGAAAAAACCCAAAAATATATTTATATTATATGTATAATTTTGAACATCTTAGAAGTTGGAAATGATCCGAACTCGAGCCTAACTTAAAATTCAAATTTATCAAATTTACGTCGGGTAGTTGGATTGTNAACAAACACTTTTAATTTGATGCAAAAGGAACTAATCAGATAAAAAGAACCAGTAATTTGGTACAACAGTATAACTCTTGACGACAACATCATATCATATCATATTTGTAGAGTACAAAGTAGAATTCGGGTAGTCAATACAAGGGTATTAAATGTGGGCACCAACTGGTTGAAACCAAAGAGCACCAAATTTAATTTTGCAGTGAACTTCATCAGAAGCAAGAATCTTTGCAGGGGGAACAGTATGGAAACAATAAATGATTCAGCATCTGCCAAGTTGTATCCCTATCCTTTTAAGCCTGCAAAACTAATTTTTTTTGCTGGCTAGCATTACCAATTTACCGACAAAGCTGATACCAAAGAGCTTCTTGCACAAACAGCAGATGGCTAGTTTAATTGCAAATTCATTAAAACAGCAAGACTTGGTTTGCTATTATAGCTAAGTAATCTGTTTCAAAAACAGTCAGTGCAGAGATTCCGCGAGGATCCTCGTGTACATACTCACTTGAATATGCACCAACAAATTGAACTAAGGCAACATTATAATTTTCCATATGACTGATTGGCAATAACCCAACATATCTTTTTAATAAAAGGCTAAAATGATTCAACGTTTCAACAGAAATATGAACAAATATCAGAAGTTATACTTGTAGGTCTATTACCAGTATGAAAGTTGTCTTTGAGAAAGACAGGTGTTCTTACCTGCTCCTCTAGTCACCAAAATCCTCTGCTGCGCCATAACATTTGATTCAAGCCTATATTATGATAAAGAACAAAACTAGTTTATAGATATGAGTCTTCTTCTTGTAAGATAAATTACTACATAAGCATGATATATATTAAGCCTCCTCGTAAGTTTTGGAGAGTTGATTATCTGACATGGCATCAGATTTAGCTGTCTCGTAATCCTTAAAACCCCAATATTCTCAATTATAAAATATTCATATAAACACGGTTGAATATTGTCCGAAAGACTGACTTTTAGTTTTCCGCCCTTCGATCCCAAAAATGGATTTAATGTGTCCGAAGTAGTGACAAGATTTGTTAGAACATTGGCCTTTTCACCTTCAGTACATACTCTTTTCAATAAACCATGTCATGCTTACTCACATACATATATAAAGAACAAATGGTCTTAGAAAATTCTGATCATTTAAGAGGATAGGTACTATTCCTATAAAAAGAAATAAAAGGAAAAATCTGGTCACAAGTTTTGAAAGGATTCAATTAGCAAAAATTGTCATATATTCAATATATTTTGCATATATAAAACAATTGGCCAAAATATTTTTCAAGACAGAAATTAAATATTCTATTCCAATAAATCAACTCAACAACATCAATAGCTCGCATCATTCCAAAATTTTCAAAACTTATCTCATTCATACGAAGAAAGACAGTCTTTAAACAAAATGAATATGTGGGTGTATGTATGCCTTGGAAAAAATTATTAAAATGGATGAGTTTCTGGCATTCTTACTTTTTACTCTTATAATTTATTTACAATTTGATACATAGTTACAATTGCAAGCAGTGATAATAAAAAATATAATATGATTGTGAAGATCGATTTTGGTACTATTATAATCTGTATTTCCAGGTGATTACTCAAATAACTGTCCCTCCATATAAATTCACTTGTGGTATTTTTGACAGAATAAGTGGTTGGATATATTTCATAACTCGGCCAGTTTTGAAAGCAAAGTATCATCCCCAAGAAATTATGTGATACATTTGGCGGCAAATCTAAAGTCATTGCTGACCTTAAGATACTTGAATGAACAATCCAGTCGGGTGATTGATGAATCCAATCTGGAAACTCTGCTGGCCGAATGTAAATTGCAGTTTGATGCCCAAATCCAGAATACATCTGTGGCACAATATAACAAACAAAGTTAACAACATCTACAGGCTTAAATAACTTATAATAACCTTATTCAATTTTAACTGTTCCTACCTTGGGGGAAATTCTTTTGTAATTTTTAATTTTTTTAGTTACTGTAATATAGCAGAATCTCAACACCTGGTTCTACAACAATTAAAACTATTTTTGCCAGCCAATAATATAGGTTAAAACTAATAAAATAGCAACCAGTTAAAGTATCAGTGCATAATTTATTTGATTTTATTATTATTGTGTTAAATGTTGGTAATTAGAGCTGAGCTTCGACTGCTTGATGGTTATCATGAAATAAAAATATGTTATGTAATTTTATTTTATTTTTTCTTCAATTAAACATCAACAAGTAATCATTTAAATAGTTCATAATATGACTGTCAACTGCAATGCATTTATTCGAAGGAATAAATGGGTGGTAACTTGGAACATCTTATATCACAAATTTAAAAGACATCAAACATAATTGGAAATATGTAGGACTTTGAGCATTCACCAATCTTTTAAGAACAATTATCCTCAAGTTGGTAACAAGGTTAGGCACACTAATTTACAATTAAAAAAGTCTGAGATGAACCAAACCTGAACCAAACGTTTTGTGAGTGTGTATTCCATAAGAAATGAATTGCAACCCTTCATAGAAAGTGTTAGTATAGAAGTGAGTTCCTTTAAGCCTTGAATCTCTGTCAAATCACTACAGTTTCCGAGGTCCAATGACTCCAACTGTTTCAAATTGGATAAATTTGGCAATTTTTTCAAAGACTTGCAACCATATGCCACCATCTGTTTCAGTTTAGGAGGAAGTTCTGGAATGGACAACAGATGTTGACAATGTGAAAGATTAAGATGTTCTAGGTTTAAGAGCTGACTGATGGTGGATGGCAGGCCAGTGAGGATATTCAGAGATAAATCTAACCTTTTCAATGATAATGCAATCTGGCTTGATCCTATATCAGGAAGCTTTCTTAACAGAGGATTTGTACTTGCAACTAGCTCCCTTAATCTTGTAATTTTCCAGAGTTGATCTGGTAACATTTCTAGTCTTTCACATCCAGAAATATTTAGAATTTCCAGTGATCTCAGGTTACAAATGGTGTTTGAAAGAGTTACAAGGTCATAGTTATAACCTAGTTTCAGCTCAACAAGCTTACTAAGATATCCCATTGAATCTGGCAATGTGGAAATACTTAAGCTCGACGCATCAAGCTCTCTTAGGGATTCAATGTTTGCCAAATCCTTAGGCAACGCTTTCAGACTATAGCATTGTCCAATATTTAGAATTCCAATGCTCCTAAGTTGCAAATAGTGTGCGGAAGATTTTTCAGGTCCTTGCTATGCATCAATCTCAACTCCACAAGCTTACTAAGACGTCTGATCGAATTAGGTAATTTAATAATAGTTAGTCCCTCTGCATAGAGCTTTTTGAGGGATTTAATGTTCCCCAATTCTAAAGGCAATGCTTTCAGACTACTGCAATACCGAATATTTAAAACTTCTAATGCTCTCAAGTTGCAAATGGTATCCGGAAGACTTGTAAGGCTCACACAACCATGCAGATTCAAGCAAACAAGCCTCACCAAACTTCCAATTGATATGTGGACCTCCGCCAAGCTTTGACAGCCCTCAAGATCTAAAGTTTCAAGGCATGGGAATTTAGTAAAGTCTAGAGTTGTAGTTAACTTTAACGAGTATGCCATGTTTAGAGTCTTTAAATTTTCAAAAACCTGTCAAACCACTAAAAATGAGTGCAATTGGTAGATATCAAATCAGAATTATATGCACACACACACATATGAACTGTCACTTATGCAAGAAACATACTCACAGTACCTTTAGTACACACATTTGTATCATTTCGCTTTTGGGCAAAACAAGGACAACCAGTTTTTTAGGGTGAAATTCAGACAGGAAATACTTTAAAGGACACTGATACCACTGGAACCACCTCAAATCTTCAAGTGTCTGATCGAAGCTTCCAGTGATATTTACATATGAGAGGTGAAGAAATCTTAGTTTATTCATCCTTTTGAATGTTTCTGAAGCGAATGATGGTTTACTGAATGCATCCATAAAATCATATTTATATATGATACCTTCAATCGCTTCTGTCCCCTATCACATATATATCAAAAAGAAAAAGAGGGAGACAGTTAACTTGTGCTTATCTTCAATGCATAATTTTATCTTGTGAACAATTTCATAAACATATATAATTATAAGAACAATAGTTGATGAATGATGATGTATCATTAAAAGTCATATGAAAGTATAAAACCATCAAATTCACGTGAAAGAATTTTTTGATATATATGCAATAAAATTACCTTGTGATTCTTCAACACATTGAATACATCTGTCGATGCCCACAATCTACTACGTTTCCCAGGCTCAGGAGAGTTGTTACGTGAAACTTCCCGTCCAATATCCCGAAGCAGATCATGCATCCCTAATTGATCTTTATTATTGATAGTTAGTAAACACCTTTTTTTAAGAATATCAATATTATAATCTGCACAAGAATAATAAGTTCCCATTATTTTAACCACATCTTCTTTTACCCTTCCAATGAAAAAACAAGCAATGTCAAGGAACATTTTCTTCAGCATAGGATCATCGGATTCTAAGGCATCCAAACTAATTGCAAGTCTTTGCTGAATAGTGCTATTTGTAATTAGTAATTAGTTATTGTGAACTTTAATTATAAATTTAAATTAAATTAGATTGGTCCATGGGTCCCATATAGACTTTAATCCTACTTCTAATATATCTCATATAATAAGTTTTTATATATAGATATNTGTGAACTTTAATTATAAATTTAAATTGAATTAGATTGGTCCATCGGTCTCATATAGACTTTAATCCTACTTCTAATATATCTCATATAATAAGTTTTTATATATAAATTAGCACACTCACACACCCACCTTACTTTGACAAGGTTTTAACCCTCAACCCCCCTCCCCCCCCAAAAAAATAAATAATAATAATTATAGGATGACAACCCTTTTGTAATAAGTTGCTTTAAGGCCAAACAATCATGCTCCATTTTAATTTTGATTTGAATTTTATAGTTTGAGATTTAGAAAACTTAAGTTAGACAATAGAGTGTGTGTGTGTGTATTATTTATTTTAAGATAATTAAACTTTAGGCTAAAATTCAATCAGTTTAAACCATGTTTGTCCAAAAAATAATTAAATAATTAAATAGAAACAAAAGAAATGTTACTTACATATTTATGCAGACTTTGCCTGAAATCTTCCCCATTGTTTTGAGTGCAATGTGCCACTTGTCTAATGTGTCTGTATCAAAACGACTTTGATGCTTCTTGAAAGCTTCTTCAAAAATCCCAGTTTGATGTCCCACAACCGATGGATTGATGTTGTAAAACACAGGAATAACCAGTCTTTGCATTGTTTTGTAACAATTTAGAATTTCTACGAGCTCGTCAAGGCACCAACGTGAAGAAGCATAGTTTTTTGAGAAGACAACAATGTAAGTATTAGATTCTTGAATAGCTTGTAGCAATGTGTCTAAGATTACCTTTCCGCTCCGTAACTCAGGATCATCTCTAAATGTTCGTATACCAGCGCGATGCAGGGCGGTGTATAGATGATCACTAAATGTGTATCGTGTATCAATGCCTCTGAAACTTAGGAAAACATCCCATTGTGTAGGCGATGAAGATGAAGCATAAGAAGCCATTATTTCACACAACAGATTTGAGAATTTTAATTATGAAGATCTGAAAGTGCCAATATTAACACGTGGAAGATAATTAGAGCTGTAGGATTAACTTGTTTCAAAGTCAATTAGCAAGGGAAAAAAATTGTTCCATAGTCAACCATATACAGAAAGAGGGTGGATAGATGGCCAAGAACGAGTGAAATGGATAAAATTTATACTGCCAGCGACATACATAAACTTGCAGTACAGTTATTGCCAAAAAGTGTATTTATATTGCTAATACATGCAAAATATAAACTTTGATCAATGTAATTATTTTATGATATTAAAAACTTGGTATGAATCAACCGAACCATAAATCCACGGACAGAAATTTTGTTTCAGTCTGCAAAACAAAATGTATTTTGTTGACATATATATGTTTACGAGTGGGCATTCAATAATTGAAACAAAATGCAGTACTCAAACACCGAATTGCTAAAACTTTTATCAGTATATACCAAATTTCGATTTTCGGTTATAACAGAATTCTTGTACCAAATTTCCATTACTGGAACTGAAATAGAACTTAGAACTTAGAAGTTGTTAAGTTACCGGTTCTCCTAAAACCTCAAGGTTGTTAGGAAGCGGGCTTACCAGGATCATATTATTCAATATCTCCCTCACTCGAAAACCCATTATGGGTCGAAGAGTGGATCACAAAGGCATATGCGTGAGATAAATCTACTAAAATTATTAATCTATTTCTTAATCTCTTTTTTTTCAAATAGTTTACTATAAGCATATGATAGTCTTATCTTATTTTAGAAGACCTTACAATACCTCCGGAGCTAATGAAACTATTTTACTAAAATTTAACTGTCTCAATTCCCGGACAATTGCACCAAAACTTTGATACCATGTTAAGTTACCAGTTCTCCTAAAACTTCAAGTTAGGAAGCGAGTTTACCAAGATCATATTATTCAACAAAAGTATATAACAAACAAGATCAATATTACAATCAAGATTTTATCCAGAATTTAAAATATCCAGACTTAGATTCAATTTTTTTTTTTGGATTTCAAAGCAGGCTGGATTTTGATGGATTTTGGGAATATTCACGTCAACAGACTACAACAAGGAAAGAAAAAGAGAAAAAGGAACAACATAAACATAAACTGGTAAAGAGAGACAAGGGAGCTAGACAGATAAAACATAGATAAACTAAAACAAGAAGTTGTATGTTGTAACACATGCATGGATCATGGTGTTTCACTATTGAATAGCTTAAGATGGAGCACTCACCTGATTGGGAGACCCCGGTGAGATGTGAGAGTCGGAAAGTGCTATAACATACAGAGTGTGCAACTAAATTTTTGACTAAAACACACTCCTTCCCATATATTTTAAGAACAAAAGTTTTCCTCACTAAAAAAAGTTATTTAAAAAGGTTAAAAAAAGGTCCTGGGACCAGTTAACCACTTGCAACCGTTGGATCAATCCAGGAACGGTCTAAATTTTAAAATTTTTTGTCTCTTTCCGCGCTTATTAATCCCGAAAAACCCTTCTTTCCACATTTTTTAACCGAGGAAAGACTGATTGCATGAAACGACACGGCTTAAACTACAAAACGACATTCTACCTTTCCGCGGTTAAAAACCGCGAAAAGACGAGAAACATAAATATTTTATATTGCCCATAGTTATCGCTGTGAAATCCAATTCTTCTTTGCAGGCTTACACAGAGAGACTACTGAAGAGTTAAAAGAGGTGCTTGAAGTACTTTGGCATTACTGATGTTCTTGTACTGGACATGGATAGGAGCTTGTTCTGCATCTTGAGCTTTTTCAATTTTTAGTGACCTGATACTGTTTAATGCTTTAGAAAACAATGTTCTATTTTTCTTTGTTTGCTTTATGTGTTTGGTAACAAAGTACATGATAGGTATTGTTTATCACCTTGGCTTTGTAGATATTTTTCATTTTATGACAGTAGAATAACTTCTTCAAATGTTTTGTTGTCTTTGAAACTGGAGTATAAGGTTGCTGTCTCTTTTAGACAATATTGTGTTTATCGTTTACCATAATGTCTCTAAGAGATAGGTCGTTTTGTAGTTTAGGCCGTGTTATTTCATACAATCTGCCTTTTCTCGGTTAAAAAGCGTGAAAAAAAAGCATGGAAAGAAACAAAAGATTTTAAAATTTAAGCCGTTTCTGGGTTGATCCAACGGTTACAAAACAGTATCTTAGTTACCCGGTTACCTAGTCCCTGACATGTGACCGGGTCCTAAAAAAAACAAACATTTTCTTTTTATTTGATACCAGTTGCCAACGGTGTTGTAAGAATGTCCTAATTTTTAAAAAAATTAATTAATTAATTTGTATACTATATTTTAGAGTAATTATTAAAAATATTTTTTTTTGTGATTTTATTATTTTTTGATTTTTTTGTAAAAATATGGTTTGCAATTAAAAGTAATCAAATATTTTTTTTTTATATACGATTTATAATTAAATGCAACTGTTTTTTGAAAAATTTAAAGTTGCTCGTGCTTAAATTTGATATCAATTTTAATTATATATGGTTACCTTAATCGTAAGACCGTATTTTTTTAATGTAAAATTTGTATTTCTATAAAATATAAAATAAAAGAAGTGGTATTTTTGCAAGAAAAATATAAAAAACTTTGTATTTTTTAAAAAAACCTAATATTTTATTGATACAATTCATAGAATTAAATTAATATTTATAAATTATTTATAAATAATAAATTTTATAATAAATTAAATAAAGATATTAATTTTTTATAATAATATAATAAATTCAATTATTAATTTTAATTTTTATAATTAAATTTATATTCTGATTAATCTCAAATCGGTACCTTAACTAATAAATTCTGATTCCGAATTTTTACGTACTAAACAAACACATATTTATTTGTTTGTTCGTGTTTCCTTTGGTCTTCCAAACGCGGTAAACCTAACCTGTAGACAAAAATCAAAATGTCCTTAATCCCTCGTATACATACACTTTCAAGAACCCTACACTCCCTCCCCATCATGTCTTCTTCTTCATGGACATGCTCAAAATGCTCTTTCATTAACCCACTTTCACAACAGCCCACTTGCCAAATCTGCCTGGCCCCACAAACACAATGCCATGTTTCACCATCTTGTTCGAACCCCACTTGGTCTTGCAAGTCTTGTACTTTTCACAACTCTTACAGGAACAATAACTGTCAGATTTGTGGGACCAGAGCCTCTGCTTCTTTGTTAAACACCCTTGAAAGTTATGATGATGGTGATGAGATTGATCCTAGTGTTGGGAGTGTGTTTTTGCCTTTGCAGCGTTGTAAGCGAAAAATCGGACGAGTTCAAGAAATGGTTGTGGGTGGTTCTAGTAGTTCTGGCTTGTTTGCTAGTGTTAAGTCTGCAAAAGATCAAGTTACTGATGTTTTGGGTAATTTTAAATTCTTGATTTTTTTTTCTATTTTGAATTCTTTTATTTTTATGATTGTGAAAATGTGTGATATTTAAATGTCTAGTCTGGGTTATGATTGTTATTGATTCAAGGGTGTATTTGGTTAATCTTTACTTGCTTAGTATAAGTCTTGTTCTAGATTGTGATTGCTATTGCTCGGCCTATTTGTATATAGCGAGTTTGATCTTTCTTCCCTGTTTAAAATCTTTTATAGAAAAGTATCGTTCTTTTGGAGCAAAGGGTGCCTTTTTTAGCTGTTTACGGTATAGGATTTTCTAGATGCCAGAAAAAATTAAACTTTTGAATAACTGTATCCTTCTTCAAAAATTTGCTTGAGGTATCTCATTTATTTTGCTAATCCTCTTACCGAAGCTTTAATATAATCTAACAAATGTATCATGTCTAAGGACTATAAGAAGTGCTCTTGAAGTCAATAGGCATTTTCTATTTGCAAATTATTGTAATTTTGGTCAGTGATGTTTTTTAATCATCATAATACAACTTACTGGTGGCAATTGGCTCCACTGTGTCAAGATATAATTTTGGTTTAGGAATATTAAGTTCATAGATGTGGTTACTGGTAACTACATTATGGACTTTTAAGAGCAGTGACAAAAGCCCTGAACTCAGAGCAGTGACAAAAGCCCTGAACTCTTAGATTCTATGATGATACATTGTACTGTAGAAAGAATGACAATGCATCACATTAGAACTAAATTGACGATGTATTATATTGATCTATCACAATTTGCTTCTTATTGATCGTAGTCTACATTTGACATAAACTGCTTATTTTGTTTTAAAAGCATTGTTGCTCCAGTTACAAGAAGAACGGAAAGGGGATTTTTCTTTAGCTTTTGACAATATTGTGCTTATAATGGATGTGAGAAAACTTATAAAATTACTATAAGTATGTATGTGGATTGTGAAAACTTATCTTTTAGAGAACCAGAATATTTATGTCTTTTTTTTCCTTGTGAAAATCCACCTACCCAAGCATGAATAATATTATTATCTAATAAATTTCATTACAGGTAAATGACTCGGATAGATCTCCAACATCAGTAGAATATTTTTATGCAAAAGTTTTGAATTTGTCTTTCATGCTTCCTTGCTCATCTTTTTTTGACTTAGTGCGGATTCTGTACTGTAAATATATAATGTTTTGGCAATTAAAAATAATATGTTCATATGTGTTGTTGACTTGTTGCCATGCAATGGACTCTGAGAAGCAGGCACAAAAGGAACCACCCCTTAAATATAGTGTCACACTGTAACTAAATAACTCTGTTTTTTCTGAATCAACCAAATTTAGGATTTTCTGTATCATTTTTTAATTGGTGTAAGACTGTAGCAGTCATATATGTTTTAAATTGTCTGAAAAAGTCCCTTGTTTCTCTCCACTCCTCTAATTTGGCTTGGTAGAAAGATAACTATCACAAAGGAGAGATATTGATGCAGGGTTCTTATATTTCAGAGCTTAGAACTATGAACTCAGGAAATAATCAAATGGAACAACTGAGAGAAGATGAATTGGTTTTATAAAATAGAAAGGGAGGATAAGCTAGGCACTGAGATTACTTAATTCTCACACCCAAGAAAAGTAATATGACTTGAATTATTGAAATATGACCCCAAAATTTTGATTAAAAATATTTATAGGTCTCTTAGGAAGATTCTAGCTAGATAGCGTTTAAGAATTAAGATATTTAATTAAATGGACTTTTTAACTTCTAAGAGACTTCTAAACTTGTTTAAATAATATACTTAGACTTTTTAGACTATTAAATTAACTAAATCATGAAATGAATCTGGACATTTCTGGAACCTTCTTTTCCATCCTTGAATATACTTTTCTCAATTTCTTTTTATTTGCATCAGACGTTGTTATTAATGAATTAATGTCTCAATAAGAGTCTCCAACTGGCAATCACATGAAGAAAGGTGGTATAGACTGTGTAGTAGGTAGTTCATCCATCTCAGCTTAGCCTTCTTGTCTTTCAAAATAGCTCATTGTGTTGGTTTTCTGTGTGTTTCAGATAAGGCTTGCACGAATGAAGTTCTGAAAACATTGAAGATTTTGAGTTATAATGTGTGGTTTAGAGAGGATTTAGAGATGCATAAGCGGATGAATGCCTTCGGGGACCTAATCGAAATGCATTCACCTGATATTATATGTTTGCAGGTTCCTTCTCCACCCTCCTTTCATTTTTTCCCGTTTCAGTTCCTTGTATCCATTTCGGCCTCCATTTTTGTATGATACTAAATTACTAACAATGGAAACTTCATTTGCAGGAAGTCACCCCTAATATCTATGACATTTTTCAGCAATCGCGCTGGTGGAAGTTATATAAATGCTCAGTTTCTAATGAAATGGCATTCACGAGAGCATACTATTGTATGCAGGTTTGGGTTTTCTACAAACTCCCATATTTTAGTTTATCTACCACTTTGTGAAGTCATTCTTGTATGCCATCTTGTTTCCATGTTCTTATATTGTCTAGGCCTGAAGGTGGATTATTAATGAGAGCTGATTTGTGCTTGTATATTCACTGAACCATTCCCTACCCGTCCTCTCTTCTTGCTAGATGTTAAAAAATTACAATATGTTATGTGTTTTATCTCTCGTCTTGTGAAGTCATGTTCTCATCAGATTAGAACATAAGCAAGCTAAATGTGCTCTATAGATGATTGCCTTCATGTGGTCCGATATTGTTCCTCTTTGTTTTCTATCCAGTCCATAATAATATTGTTTGTAACTAATATATTTTGCAGCTAAGCAAAATGCAAGTAAATCTGTTCAGCTGCAAACCTTTCCGTAATTCAATTATGGGAAGAGAGCTCTGTGTTGCTGAAGTTGTATCCGGGGAAGATAAACCATTAGTCATTGCCACGAGTCACCTTGAAAGCCCATGTCCAGGGCCTCCAAAATGGGATCAGATGTATAGCAAAGAACGGGTTGATCAGGCAAAAGAGGCTATCAACTTACTTGAACAACATAAAAATGTAATATTTTGCGGTGACATGAATTGGGATGACAAAGTGGATGGACGAATTCCTCTGCCTGATGGCTGGGTTGATGCTTGGACAGAGCTAAGACCTGGAGAGCTGGGATGTACGTATGATACCAAGACCAACAAGATGCTATCTGGTAACCGGACACTTCAAAAGCGATTGGACCGGATGTTTTGTTCTTTGCAAGATTTTAAGATAGATAGAATTGAAATGATTGGGATGGAAGCATTACCAGGCATCTCATATTGCAAAGAAAAGAAAGTCAAGAATGAGATCAAGAAAATGATGCTTCCTGTTTTACCTAGTGACCATTTTGGCTTGCTTTTAACAATTTGTCACTCCTAGTCCCAGCTTGATTAGGCAGAAAAAACATAATAGCAACTGTCAACTTTTGTTGCCCTTTTGGGTTTATGAATGAATATTGTCACATCGTTTTTTCGTTGTTTGTATAGATCGTAGAGGAACTGATTGAGAAATGCCTGCAACTTCTATGAATATTTTGTTACCAGCAATTTGTGTTAACTATTTGAGAAAATAGGTTGGTGGTTTGCAAGTATCTAAGAGCAGTATAAGTTAAGAGCTTAAAATGCATATTTGGTTAATTTTGTTTTATGAGTAATATATGAGTTTTAAAAATATAATAATAAAAATAAAAGTGATTTATGAGTAATTTATGACATATGGATAATTTTTATTAAAATAGAAAAATAAAAGAAATAAGTCATTAAAAAAAGTACATGAAGTCAGAAACAGTTTTAACTTCTATTCTGAGGGACTGAATATCCTTTAATTCACCTGGCATGTTGTGTGCAGAGTTGTTTAGGCTAATTACACTATATACTGTATACATTTTTTTCTTATCAATCGGTCACTTATTCCAGCCCTACTAAATTTAATTTTGCGTTGTTAAGAATCTGTCATATGTTGTGAATCAATTTGAGATCGCTAACCTTTTCCTAAACAAATATTACTAAATTACATAAATATATGTGTGTGTGCTTGTATTTTAAATGGATAAGATTTATTTCTAATTTAAGAGAAAATGCATATATTATTCTGCCCAAATATTAATCAACAATCGAGTACTAAATTTTAAAATTTTATAATATAGTATAAAGGGATGAATATTGTGTGTGTCAGTGGATGTATAATTGATTTGTCACAATTTATTAGTTGTATTTCATTGAGCAACTTGTTTGTAATATGAAATTATGAATAACAAATACAGTATATTAAAAAATGCTTGTACGCTGCATGAAAGTTTGTATATATAATAGTACAGTATAATCATGATTATTATTAGCTTGTTTGTTATGTTCTGCATTTACCGAATTTCATTCAATCTGCGCGCATCATACCATTGAGATGTTATGTTTACTACTTTATATACATTATTATTATTATTATTTTGAAATAAACGGAAAATTTCATTAAAATGTTGCATCATACATGAAAGTCTCTAACAAAACATTCGGAGAAGTCGGGTAAAAGTTTTGGTTTTCTAACAAATAAGGTATCCTAGACATTAAATGGGCTGCTTTGTTTGTTTGCCTTTTAGTAAAAGAAATTGACAATCCTGGTCTAGATTGAAGAACAGCACGACATGCGTCCAAAACATAACCAACTTCTAGACAATTGTCATGAGGACGTTTGAGGGCTTGGACTGAGAGGAACGAATCTGACTCAACCTCGACATGTTAGTATGGTAATGAACACAGCCACTGTAAGCCTTCATTGATAGCAACAGCCTCCGCTTCAAAAACTGAACTCACCATTTTCACACGTCTAACTTTCCCATCAATAAACAAACCCAGGTGATCACGTAGAATCAAGCCAATAGAGAAAGTATCAGCACCTGTCCTGATTGCAGCATCCGTATTTAGCTTGAAAGTCCCATGTTTTGGAGGTATCCACTTATGAGATGAAGGCTGACAAGTATGAGTACCTGTATCTGAGGACCTAGCTCTGCTAGCCTTAGCAATTTTCCAGTCAGTAAAATATTTAGCACTCCAGTCCATGGTCACAATATTGTTAACCATCTTATTGTCCCAAACCTTTTTATTACGAAAAAAACAAATCCCCTAGAGAACCCTTGCTACCAACACTATCTCCTCATGACTTGCAGCATTGAGTTTTTGAAGAAGCCAATCAGGGGCATACTCCACCATGTTCATATCGTAATGCACTCCTGCATAATCCCAACAGCTGGTAGCAAAAGGGCAGTCAAAGAACACATGCAACATGTGTTCAGCGTTTGTTTCACACATTGGGCATGTAATGGGGAGTGACACACCCTTAGCACTCGACCTTTTCCTTATTGGAATATTGTTTCGACAGAAATGCCACAAAAAAATCTTTACTTTATGAGGAATATCCAGTCTCCATAACTTGCTCCAACCACTTACTTGCGTGACGTTTGTATTAACCAGATTATTATCACACCAGAGCTGATATCCAGTTTTGACAGTGTATTGACCATTTGTTGTTCTGGACCATGCAAGACGGTCATTGACATTACCATGAGGAATACGAGTTGCTAAAATCAACCTTGCATCCTCTTCTGAGAAAAAATCAAGAACCTTGACTTCATCCCAATTGTTTGTCTCAGTCATGATAAAATCAGACATATGGATACTAGAAACGCCATAATCTTGATTTTGATCAATACAAAAACCTTCTTTATCTTTGAGCCATGAATCATGAACTGATCGATGTCCATACCATTACCTAGTACCCACCTGTAACCTTTGCAAAGAGATTCCTTCGCAGTCATTATACCATTCCAAATAAAACTTGATCTCGCTTGCACCTTGGCCTGCATAAAGTTACAATTGGGGTAGTAACAAGCTTTGTAAATACGAGCCACCAGGGATTGAGGTTCTTTCATGAATTTCCAACAGTGCTTGCCAATCAGAGTAATATTAAAACCATACAAACTACGAAAGTCGAGACCACCTTTATGTTTAGACATGCTCATATCACCCTAGGAAAGCCAATTAATTCCTTTATTCTGAGTCGAACTCGAGCTCCACCAAAACTTGTTCATTATCTTTTCAATCTCTTGACATAGCGATTTAGGCAATAAGAAGCATGACATACAATAAGAGGGAATGAATTGAGCACCATTTTTGATTAAAACTGTTTTACCAGCTCGAGATATGGTTTTTGCCTTCCACCCTTGTATCCGTTTCCATACCTTATCTTTTACAAAACCAAAGACTTTCTTTTTCGATCTACCCACCAGTGATGGCAATCCAAGGTATTTACTATTTTATAGATCGTTAGTAACACCCAGATTGCAGAAAGTTCAGTTCTTCTATTCTGATTAACATTGGAGCTGAAGAGAATTCCAGATTTTTAAAAATTCACAGACTGACCTGATAAGCTCTCATAATTGTTGAGTAGAGACTTCATAGCTTCAGTCTCCATAAGACTTGCACGAAAGAACAGAAAATTGTCATCTGCAAACAGTAAATGGGTAATCGTTGGAGCTGTTTGACTGATTTGAGAGCCATGAATAGCACCTTCATTGGCTACTTTTTTAAATCATTAGAGAGACCCTTTACACAAAGAAGAAATAAGTACGGGGACAGGGGGTCTTCCTGCCGTAGTCCCCTAGTAGGTTGTATAGGACCAACAGTCGAACCATTAAAACAAAACTCGTAGGAGACTGTAGTGACACATAGCATTATCCACTGAATTCATTTCGGACTAAAGCCCATGCCTTTTATCCTAGCTTTTAAATATACCCAATCGACTCGGTCATATGCTTTACTAATATCAAGTTTCAATGCAATTTCACCATCATCTCCAACATACTTCCTCCGTATATGGTGAATGACTTCAAAGGCAATCAAAACATTATCCGTTATGCTTCTTTTAGGTACAAACGCAGATTGGTTCTCAGAAATTAGATTAGGAAGAATCGTTTTTAAACGATTTGCCAAAACCTTTGCCAAGATCTTGTAAAGTACGTTCCACAAAGCTATTGGTCTCAAGTCTTTCATACACCGAGCATTCTCATTCTTTGGTATAAGCACAACATTTGTGTCATTAAGATTTGCAGGGAATACACATGTATTCAACCACTCTTTGCAACAATCAAAAACTTCCTTACCTAGAATAGGCCAGAATTGTTGAAAGAAGGCTGGATTCAAGCCGTCAGGCTCAAATGCCTTGTCATGATGCATCTGCTTAACTGCGATTATAAATTCTTCATAAGTTATGTCAGCCACCAACTCCTCATTCTGAGACTCCGTGACACGTCTGTCAGTTGTCAAACACTGAACTTCATTTTCACTACGGTTGTTTGTGAAGACATCTGTAAAATAATTCTGGACCATACGACACATTGCATCATGATCATGTATTTGTTCACCTTGTTCAATTTCCAAGAACGGTAAATGGTTAGTCTTCTTTCTAGCTGATGCAGTAGCATGGAAGAACTTGGTGTTTGCATCGCCTTCTACTAGCCAAAATATTTTCACCCTTTGTTTCCAGTAAACTTTCTCGTGCAATAACAAATCGTGTAGCTTTTCTTTCTCATGAAAATATTGCTTTACACCCTCCATATCAATGCGATCAGTGAAGCATGCTAGAGCTTATTTTTGCTTCTTCACTTTATCACGAAACTTGTGGAAGAAGTTTCGACCCCATCGAGCTATAAATCCAGACACAGAGATAAGCTTTGGCAAAATGTTAATTACAGGCATGTCAAGCCAGAACTCTATAACTTCTTTACGAAAACTAGGCTCTCGAAGCCAAGTGTTTTCAAATCTGAAATGAAACACCTTCCTCGAAAACGAAACATTAAACAAGTCTAGAAAGATAGGATCATGATCAGAGGCTGAAGCATGGTGTATAGATAACTTACAAAGAGGGAAAAGATTCCACCAGGCCTGAGTAGCAAAGCATCTATCAAGACGTTCTTTCACCCATTCTGGTTTACCTCGACTCTTCTCCCAGGTAAACCTGCCCCCTTGCAGATCAATCTCAGCGAACGACCTATCATCAATAACCAACCTGAACCCCTCCATTAAGTTTCTAGGGTGAGGGATACTACCCCACTTATCTGAATTATACAAAAGGTCATTGAAATCTCCCATGCTACACCATGGGAGATCAAATTTATTTGCCAGAAGACGGATTATATCCCAAGAATTTTGACGTCCCGCTCGTTCAGGAAAATCGTAGAAACATGAGAGTCTCCACACATCAACATTATTATGCATAAAGTTAATATCTACATGATTCTGGGAGTATCCAATAATCTCACAAGCTGCATTATTTCTCCAGAAAACTCCAAGGCCACAACTACGACCTACACACTCAACTGTAAAATATTGAGACAAACCAAATTTAACACGAAGTTGTTCTATCTTATCGGCTCTTGAAATCGTCTCAGACAGAAAAAGAACATCAGGGTTATGTGATTTGAGCAAATCACTAAGAACTCGAACTGTTCGAGGGCTCCATAACCCTCGACAGTTCCAACTTAGGACATTTATTTTATCTGGCTAGCTTACATAGCAAGCTTAACCAATAATTCAGGGGAAGAAGCTGCACAATCAGCATTAGAAAGAGCAGTTTCAGAGTTAACCAGCCCATGACCACTTTCTATTTCCATAAATTCATTTACATCAGGCCCACGTCTTCTTTTGCGTTCATCCATGTTAAGTCCAGTTAATTCTTCATCAGACGGCCCATTAGGAGATTTGAAATTATAATTTGCCACCAAAATATTTGAGGGACCCAACTGATAATTTGACCCTGGTAGAGTAGTTTTGCTGTTAGTCTCCACCCTTAAATCGCTCATTGATTTCCCATTGTTCCCCTTCTCAGTAGGGATCTCCTCCGTAAAACTCTGAGAATAGTTAGCATTCCTGTAATTCATGCTCCAATCATCATATCTCTCATCACGGAGCCATTTGCTCCTTTCTTGCCCCACCATGCGCCGTGAAAGAGCTCGCAGCCAAACTCCCTATTCTCTGATTGCTTTGTTTGAAGCCAAACTTAACCTCTTACTACAGAATCTCTCTGTGTGGGTAACCATGTTTTCATACTTGCAAAGAACAATACACTTAGACCCATTTTTCCTGCATATTTTCTTCTTTCTTTTTAGAGGCCTCCTCACATCAAATTTGATTTTAATCCTCATGCACTCTCGCCATATACTGGAATTGTTGTTCAGATCATACAACAGAAACGTACCAAAAAAATCTCTCAGTTGTTTACCAGCCGATTCAGTCATAAAACCATTTGGTAGACCATGTAGTTGAATCCAGAAAAATAACTCAAATAGTGGTATTTCTAATGGATCTTCACCTTTACCAATCGTATTAGTAACAAGCATAGCCCCATCGAAAGACCATAGGCCACCATTCATAACCCATTGCATATCATCAATATGGTAAAATTGGAACATGAAAATACCAGGTTTCATATCTTTAATGTTGATTCCACGTACAGGAGCCATATATCAGCAAGCTTCGACTTCATAGCTCTAACATTGAGGTTCTTCTCCCTAAGAAAACGTCCAACAAGACATAATTCAAACTTGTTTGTAACCTCTTCCACCTCATCTCCAAAGAATAACTCTTCATTTTCCTCTTCATCAATGCCCATACTAGCCATCTGATTGTCAATGTCCTCAACCATAGCCATACGTGCACACCTAAAAAACAATACTCTCACAGCTCAATAGAGAGGAGAGAAAAACTAGACTCTCACAGAGAGGAGAGAAAACATATTAAAAGTGTCAATAATTTTAATGATGGTTTTAGATCCGTTAAATCTTATATACCTTCGCTGCTGGATGCATTTAAAAAATTAGTAAGAGAACATATCAAGAAAAATTGCTAATTAATAGACGGCCTTTTGAAAAGGGGACTAGATTTTTTAAAATCTCTCGCTTAATCAGCTGTTCATGCTACTCGATTTTTACTTTATATACATTATTATTATTATTGTGGTATAAATTTGGTACATTCCCTCACAAATCCTAATGCAATGCAAATTAAAGTAGCTTTTGATGATATATTATAGTCAACTAAATAATCGAATAGAATATGTTCTCCGTTGATCATGTGTTTGTTATTCTAAGGATTTAAATTTCTGTAGGCACCTCTTACTACTTGTAATGGAATATTTAGTTTCCCATTGTCTTCGTCCGGAGCATTTTACTATACAGGTTAAGATACATTTGATAAAAAAATTTTTTGATTAATTTGGCTTATATGCCTTACAATGTGAGTGTCTGTTCTAACAAATCTCGGGGTGAGCGAAAATCGAACCCAGGACTTGGGACGACAAGAGATAAGCCCTTACCATTTGATAAATTTTAATATTAGTGTTATAGTGATTAATCCAAACAAAAACTACTCCCTCCGTCCCAAATTACTTGTCCTCTTTTATTTTTACGCATAATTTAAAGTGCATTGACCGCATAGTGATATAAATTATTTTTAAAAAAAATTTTTGTGAATAAAAGTTTAATATTTGAATTTTTATTCATAAAAAAAATTTAAAAATTATAATACTATGCGATCAATGCACCTTAAACTACGCGTAAAAGTCAAAGGAGATAAGTAATTTGGGACGGAGGAAGTATTTAATTGACATTGTATTATTTTTCAGAATATTGTGCGCTAATTATCTCATGTATTAGGATTGATGGTTCATAAAAAACAGATTTCTCATGAGTTATATTAACTCAATACCTGTTCAATACTTATAATTTACACCTAATTTTTTTTTTTGCTAAATAATTTACACATAATCTTAGTTACTCAATTTTTTCAGGTAAGTCTGTCACCTGCACTTAGTAACCTCTCTTAAATAATGTTATACCCAAATTTCAGCATGTGTTATTTGTAATAGGCTAGTATTTATTGGGTTGAATTTAAAGTTATTCGGGTGGATTATTGTTGTTGTTATTGAAGAAGGTTCTCCGCCTCCGGGGTTAATTTGAAGGCTCTCCGTCAGTCTTTGTCTCTCTGCTATCTATGTCAGTCAATGCCGATTGAAGGTCATAACTCCGTATTTCTCGGGTTGCCCTCGTAGGGGAGTTATGCTTGGCTGCCCTGTACTCAGGCGGATTGCCCTCGTCTGGGGGCTTAGGATGTGTCCTAAATTTGCGATGGATCTAGTGCTGGCCTCTAGTCAAGGTATCCAAGGAAATAGCTGTAGTAAACCGGCTAGAGTCCACGGTTTCCGGGTCAATGTCGGATCCATGAAGTCCTTGAGCCTTATACAGGATTTTGACATATCCAAACAATCCCGAATGTTGAGTCCTCTTCCAAGAAGGTTCATCTTGCCTTTGTCTACTTTGATTCGAAGAAGAAAACCTTTTCCTATCGGGCCTCTACTCCAGCAAGAACTACGTGAGCTTGATTCTCTATAAATAGGGGTTGGACGTTGAGAGCCCCCACCAACTAAAAAACCTAACAATCTCAGTCCCCAATATTCAACAACCACCACACTCCGACGACTTACTTTTCAAGTAAAAAATACCATCCTAAAACTTAATTTTAGCAATGAACCTCAAATTTTGTTATTACCAAATTCCTCTGTCAACCATCATCGTGTTTATCTCAACTAGAGAACCATGTGAAGAGGAAATCAGAAAGGAAAAAAACATAGACAACAAAAAAATGAAAAATACATTGTCCAATACATCATTTTCGTATGATTATCGAGGACTATTTTATTACGTAAATGAAAGTAATTTCAGGTCAATAATTTTTTTCCTCAATGATCATAATTACAAAATTTCATCTTCGGTTAATTAGAAAGAAAAAATCACATAAATAAAGTAAAATTATGGAAATGAATCGGAAAAAAATGATGTACACATAATTTGGGATTTGTTTAACTTATTTTATAAATAAAAAATAGATGTATTTTTTAATTTATAAGAATTTTTTTTAAAAAAACCCTTGGATAATGAATACTGTCTATTGCCAGGTGAAATTTATAAAAGTCAGAAAGTACATAAAAGGCTCCAAACTAAAGCTTCCGTATAAACAAAATAACATACAACTGACAACAGGTTGTTTGAATAATTATACCCAAGAAATTTGAACAATAAAAAATAACTTTTGTTAAAATTATTTTTCATCGGGTGAGCCTCACTCGTTGGTAATATTAAATTTCTTATAATCTATATTATATTATAATAACCAAATTAGAGAATTTTTTTCCTTTTGAAAACATCAATGGGCTGCTGATGGTCCAGTTCAACAATTACTAATTTACTACACTTTTTGCCACATATTCACAATCTGAAGTTATATCTTTCTTTACACCATTATAGTAAAATTGGACATTATAGTAAAATTGGAATATATATTATAGGAAGATTGGAGTATATATCATATCACTTTTTTTTTTTTGAGTAAGGTATATATCATATCACTTGATTGGGAGATACTGAATTGATCAAATATATTCTCGATAATTTTGTTATTTTTAAAAAATATTTTTCAAATGCTTAATTTTATTCTTTTGTGCAAGATTCAAATATGCATGTACTCGGACAAATATATATCACTAATTGCATTTTTAGACCTATTTGAGTAACGTAACCCGCCTCTATTTTCCAAAAATTAAAGACATTTTCCGATAATCAAATTATATGACTCACTATAAATCCTAAAGAACAAAATATTTAAATAAAATCTATAATTTTAATTGAATTTTTAGAATTTATTCATACCTTACATGAGTATAAGAACTAGATATCATTTAATATGCGAACAATCAATATCACAAAATATTTCTTTTGCATATTTAATATTTAGAGGTTATTTTAAATCAGTACCATCAATCTATGATTTTTCTTTTTGGAATGAGTAAACTTAAAGCTGTTCTAAGAAATGTTCTAAGAAATCTCGAAGTTGTGTCAAAATCGAATCCTGGGACAATAGAGTAACTTGAATAATTTGATCAATCTTAGAAAATAATCTACTTCCAGTAAAGAAACATGAAAAACATAGACCATCACAAATGACCAATGCAATTACAATTTTTCTTCTCTTCGACCAACTAGATAAACCAACGCAACCACAGATAATATGTTACGTAGTTTGTTATAAGTCCCACCTCAGGACTGGTGCAAGAACCCTCGGGGTTTTTTTTACTGTAATAATAACTTTTGTTTTGTAACAAACTCTCACTTCGAAACACAGAAACAGTAGCCGCAATTAAACAATATGATGGGGTCAACAACAGAAACCCCTGGTTCAGACTTTATCATAATGTTATTCACCCTAAAGGAACTAGGGTCTACTATCAAGTCGTCTGCACTCGCAGCTTTCATATGTCGAGCAGAAGCCTCCTGGGGTCTTCTATAACATCTTTGATGCGCCTCAAGAAGAATACAGCCTCTCTTCCATCAATCAGCCTATGGTCATAAGTCAGGGCAATGTACATCATTGGCCGTGAAACAATCTGTCCTCCGACAACCATTGGACGATTCACAATAGAATGCATTCCCAAGATAGCGGACTGCAAAGTAAAATGGAAAAAATACAATTGCAAGTGCTTTAATAATACCAACGTGATAAATGGTAGAAAACTGTTATAGAAAAGCAAGGCCAAAGTTTAAATCCGCACTGGCACAAATAGCATCAGGCATGTTTTTAAACAAAATACCAAGAATTATTGCAATAACATCTGTATGGTAGTATGCAAGAGTGGAATATTTGCATGTATGGAGTCCTTTCTTCACTGGATGTGCATGTTATTGGTTAACAGGTGACTGGCAATAATGAGATTTACTACATAAATCAGAGAACAAGTGCCTTCGCTAATTACGATTGCTTTCTACAAGGTTTCACCTTCATTTGATCTTACAACTATAAGCATCTTCTAGGTAAACTTCGTGCCTCATCATGCCTTGAATTTGTTAACAACTGTCCCCAGTTTTCCAGCAAAATACAGTTTCAAAGGTGATCATTATCCAAATATTAGAGGTCTGAGCAAGTACCCCAGATGTCCACTATGATCGATTAGTTCAAAAGATTTTCTTTGTAATTTTCATCTGGATGTTTATTAAAAAAATTACCAGAGATTCTGACGAGGTCTACTTTCTAAGGAGTTCTGAAGTACCATTTCTTGTGGACCAAGGTTTCATATGGAACGGTCTGATCATACAATAGGTACACAACCATCAAGGGAAAGATCAAACAAAAACCTATGCAAAATCAAACTTTCTTTGGTAATTATATTCTTACACTTTTATAATCATAGAATACGTACACAGTACACACCCATTACAGGAAAGAGCAAACAAAAACCCATGCAAAATCAAACTTTCTTTGCTGGTTTTATACTTATATTTTCATAATTTAAGAATTGAAGATAGCTAAAAAAATCAGTTTATGCAAATATCATACCTGTGGAGGATTAATTATTGGAGTACTTAGGAGACTTCCATAAACACCTCCATTAGATATTGTAAATGAACCTCCAGCCATCTCATCAATAGATATTGAACCGTCAGTGGCCTTTTTAGCTAGAGTGTTGATCTCTTTTTCTATATCAGCAAAGTTCATTCTCTCAGCATTGCGAATAACTGGAACAACAAGACCCTTCAAGAAAAGATAATAGAGAAACAAATTTTAACAGTAGTCCAGCAATCGGAATTCAACATCCATTAATGCTTCTATTTGCTTATCCAGCAAGTATGATTTACATAGTACATTAGACTTTTAAAATTTTGGTATGCAATGTACACATCAAGCTCGATTTACCAACGCCCTCTAGCCAAGAGTCCTGCTCTTAAATGGAGACTTAATGAGCCAAGAAAGAGCTAAGGGTATGTTATGTTCTTTTTCTTAGTAAAATAAGATTAAAAAAACAGTAATAATCAGTATAGGGTCGAACATCAAAAGACGATACAGACATAGAAAGAAAATCAAAAGATTCTACAGACAATGAAACGCTACCAGATACAAATAGACCAGATCCACATAAAAGCTTCGAGTATAACTGTCTGAGACACAAAGCACACTTATGACATGGAAGATTTTATCAATTAAACAGTAGAGGTTAGAGGCAGAACTTTAAGTTCTATCTGCAATGGGAACTTTTTAAAAAACAGGTCATGCCCATTGCATTTTACAGAATAACTTCTAGCTAATACTCCCTCTGGTCCATTATATAAGTTGTTTGACTTTTTGTATGTGGTTTTAGGTGCTTTGACTAGATTCTTAGAAATAATATTTTTTTAATTTTCCTATTTTGAATAAAAATATAATATTTTTATTTTATTCAGAAAAAAATAAAACAATATTATTTCTAATCATATAGTCAAAGCACCTAAAGTTACGTGCAAAAACTTAAACGACTTATATAATGGACCAGAGGGACTACTAAGGGAGTACTAAGAACAAAATTAGGTTCTTCAATATGGAACATGTATATATTCTGATTCAGAAAGAAAATACCAAAACAGGATATCCATCCCTCTTCTACATGGTACCTCTTACATATTACTTGATAAGCAAATTTTAGTTTTGTGATCTTATGTTAATTAAAAAAGGTGTCCATTTGCCGCATAATAAGTTACAAAAATAATTACAAGGACAAATGATAACTCATTTTATTAGTAAATTATTAGTGTATAATATTATATATTTATTACGTTTATTTTTTTTATATGCTTGTTTTGTGTTTATTTTGATTGTGCCGATATTAAGAAGATAATGAAGATTTGCCTATTAAAAGGAGATAATTGCATTGAAATCAAGAGATTATGACATATCATGAGTCAGCAAAATCGTGATAAACCAAGCAAGAATCGTGTATTCAGGGAAAGCTGAGCAAGCATATAATCACAAGGATTATTGTAAATAAATAAAAAAACTTTGTAATTAATTTTCCCTTATAATTGTTTTAGTATAAATAGATAGGCTAGGCCTCTTGTTCTTGTATACACATCTTTTCATTGTTATTTTTACTTCTTCTCTAGCATTAGTTGTTCTTTCTCACATGCACTTGAAGCTTATTCAATAAAAATCCAAGTTCATCTTCAATTAATGGTATGAATTTCTTTACTTTTATCATGATTGTCTCAATGATACTAGACTAAAAGTCCCTAGTCGAAGGGCAGATGTAATGTAGTCGGCTAAACGGACATGAATTTTGTGATGTATGTGCTTAATTGTGATGTATTTGTTTTATTAGTTATCTCCAATATCATATTCATATGAGTAATTTCATGCGAACAACACAGTTGGGAGTTCGTATAGTTAGGATTCATAAGATTTTGAGAATTGATTTAATTGGTAAGATTTTTACCAAGTAGTTTTTACAACTTTTAAATAATATTTGATTTGGGATCATTAGTTGACTTTACTCCGAATACTTATGTCTTTAATTGTTAATAAAAATTAATATTTAAATTACACCATGATTTTTATGTGTTGAGCCGATAAACCCGTTGTTTAAATTCCTTGATTATTGATATTTTTTAGTACTAGTTTAATAAGTTTTGCTGGTTTTATAAATTAAAAACTTAATTTGCATTCTATGTGGTTCCACCTGTACTTGCTTTTATACTAACGTATACCCGTGCACTTGCGGTTTTTATTACTTCAAGGATTTTTTCTCAACAACAAACTTCAGATATACTCTGGATCTTGTAGAGGCTATAAAGCATGTAAATATTTTAGGCAGGACTTTGGTACATTGGTACAGAAGACCAGAGTTTCATTTTAAACAAGAAAAATTCGACAGCAAATGTCAACCATAGCAACAAGATATTACTTTGCCATGTTATACGGTGACTTTGTTAGATTAGAAAACAAGGAATGCACTTGGTAAGTGTGGATTTATTATCTGCAAGTAATGTTTCCGAAAAGGCCCATTGCAAATTCTAAGTCGGACTTTGAAAAGTTGTGCCTAATAAATGTTTGTCTACCCTACGGCTGAAATTGCTACACAAATATCCGAGACATTTTCCAAATGTCATGGGGTTGAAAAAAAAGGCATTTCATTTTCTTTTTAGTGTCAAAGAACCAGGGATAAAGTTCGAGATATTTGACAAATTAAAAATTAGACCAAAATAGTGTATTATGCCTAAACTGCTAAGTCAACAATCACTTCATGATAATTCTAGTGCTCTGTAGATAGTTAGCTCCCTCATTTAGCAAACATGTAGTATTGGCAAGGCAAAAAAAACAACAACATTACGCCCTACATATTTGAGGCTTAAACTATTTATTAAAGAAAACCAGTCGTCGAATGTGGCAACTCTGGAGATACTGATGTAGTCAATCTCAAAATAGACTAATATGGTGATTTTCAGAATAACCCATAAGTGATTCTAGATATACGAGTAATGTGGCGCTAATTAAATGTCAACTAATCATATACTCTCTTTATTTTTTTATATGTCACTTTGACTTTTGACACATAAACCGTATAGTAAAAATTATCATTTTTAAAATTTTATTGTTTTGAAATAAAATATTGATTACATATATTTTAATTCAAAAAAAGAAAATTTTAAACATAATATTTTTTACTATACAGTCAAAAAGTACCTTAAAATGTGTGCCAAAAGTCCAAGCGATATATAAAAAAACAGAGGCAGTAAGACACAATAGATTTACTTAAATTAGTAACTGACCTTTGGCGTACCAACAGCTATACTGATATCAATATAATCTCGATAAATGATGTCATCCCCATCAATAACGGCATTAATAATTGGCTGGTTTTGGAGCCCACTTACAGCAGCCTGAAACAAACATCTTGGGAAATTAAATGATACACTAGTGTTCTAAATGGTGCAACTACAAACAGAAATTCAACTACACATTAAAGGGGCTGGATACCAGCATACTGAAATATTATACGCACTTTGACAAAACCAGACATAAGTCCTAGCTTAACTCCGTGCTTCTCAAGAAAGGCATCTTTATACTCGGAACGAAGCTTCATCAAATTAGTCCTGACAGAAAGGTCAGCAAATATGTCAGTATCCAAAGGAGAACAATATGAGGGAGATATGCCAACTCATATGTCCAAAATTGCAATGCTTAAACATTAAAAAAGTCTCATCTTTAATTTGTTAAATTATATTAAGTTAGGTTAAACTACAGCCCTATCAAAAAGTGTTCATCAGATAATTCATTTTCTCTTTGTATTACATTCAATTTTCAATAATTTCCATTCCATTAATTTATGATATTCTATTTGAAGATAACAGTTTGTCGGGAAAGTTAATACCAGCATTACATTTGACATAGGAAATGATAACGACCATTGAAAGCAGACTTAAATAATTTGAGACCAAACAGAATAACTACTTGAAACTTAAATCCGGAACCAAAAAATGTTTACACAAATATGATATATTTAATATTTTACTGATACACGTATTTAATATTTGCCAAAGTCAAAAGTAGGTTTACAATTGACTCACACATTACATATTTACTCTAGTGAAATCTGAAAGAGATGTAGATTGGTAGACTACTACCAAGGTTCAGTAAAAAATTAAAGCATATATGTTACTGATATTATTTAGAACTTACATATCAACATCATTAAAAGTGGTTAGCAATGCAAAAGTATTCTGGGAATCTTTCAGCCGTGTTGCAACTCGTTTCCTTAGCCTTGTCATTGGAACCTGAAAGCAAAGTACCTCAATTTAAGATGAGAACCAATTCTACATTGGTAGCAAATGGTGATAAAAATAATCACACTAGAGTTGAACTGAAAGAAACGTGATTTAAGATTTTAAGTGAAACAGTATCGTGACTTGTTCAATAAATTACTAGAAATCCTGATGCTTACTCTTCTTTCCCTTTCCTTTGGTGGAAGCTGTGGTTCAGAGGCTGAGGGTCTAGAAGTTGGTGGGGGAGGTACTTTGGGCTTGTCCCTGGGCAGTGTTGCTTCTGTTTTAGGCATTTGCTTGTCCACCTCCATTTCTGCAGGAGCAGGAGAAGGCTCAGATGCAACCTTGCTAGGTGGCTTCTCCGATGGAGCCACTTGTGTTAGACCTTCAATAGACTTTGAAATAATTGCTACTTTAGTCCCTGGTTCCACAGTGTCACCCTCTTTGGCTAAAAACTGACAAGAAAATTATTACAAACACTACTAGTCAGAAGCAAGATAAATTTCTTATTAAATTGGCACTTCGGTAGTGTTATAAACTTGTGAACTAATACTGATCTTGCTAATATCTACTACCTCTTTGATGATACCAGATTCCGGACTAGCAACATCAATTGTCACCTGGATGTTGTAAATTAAACTATTTAGTCTTGATCATGAAACTTGAGATGGTGTGGACAATGCAGAGTTCAAAAGTTATGAACTACCTTATCAGTTTCAACTTGGGCAATTGGCTCATCAATATCAACATGATCACCAGGTTCTGCTCCCATTTATTACAGAAAAAGCTCCAAATGAATTAAATGCACAGTTTTATATAACTAGAAACAATTTGCCTATAGAAAATAACACCAACTTTAAGCATATATTCACTAATGCAGAATTCTACAAACCAAGGAAACTTACTCTTTAAAAAAGTGGCTAGAGTTCCATCGGTAATAGATTCACCCATATAAGGTACAACAGCCTCAACTAGTTCACCTTCGTAACAAAGAATAATACAATGAAACTGTGCAGATATTACGGTAGTCACAGTGGATGCTCATTTGCTCAAGGAAGGAAGATTTAAAAACATCATACCACTATCTGAAGAAAATGATCTGCTCCACACTGATGTAGAATTATTTATTCCAAAACATGATCCAACATTCCTGTGTGCATAAAAATGTCGGAGGACATCAATGACCTTGGAGAAGCATGCAAAAAGGAACGGCAAGGAGCCATCATATCAAAGATATCCAAGTGAACATCCATTTTTAATATATAATCTTTAAAGTGGAAACGCTATAAAAAAATATTAAAAGTTTTAACAACAAATAAGTAAAGGTTGTACCAACCTTACAGGCCTTGAATTATCTGAGCAGCCTATACATAATTTATAAAATTTCAGCAAGAGAATAATAAATTTTGCAATTATATATACTCCAAAATTAGCAGAACCATGCAATTACCTCGATTACAAATGTTGTGAATAAGTCCTGATCCTCTTTTAAAATATAGTGTCTGTAAATGTCACAAAACGTTTGACAAGTGTTTATAAGGCCTATGATTATCTTGAAGAAATATTATACTCCCTCCGTCCCATTTTATATGTCACTTTTGAGAAAAAAATTGTCCCATAATACATGTTCACTATCCCCTTCCAATACAATTTTATAGGTAAATTTCTAAAACAACCCTTTGACTAGTGTATTAGTACTAATAGTAGTAATTAATGTAAAGTAATTATCATTCAAATTATACATTGAAACTAACTCAATCATTGTAATTAATATGGATATAAATGGAAAATAATTTCTATGTTACAATTTCTTAATATGTGTAATTTTTCAAAAGTGACATGTAAAATGGGACGGAGGGAATAATAATTTATATGAAACCATGAAATAAAATTAGAGGAAACCTACAATGTAGAAATGAAAAGACTTCATAGTGGTCAAAAGTAATGCACAATTGCAATAAGAGTAATATATACACTAGACTTGATGTTTCTAGTCCATTAGTTCACAAAAACAGAGAAAAATAGGGTATATATGAATAAGTATAGTCAGTAGTATATACGTGTGCAGCTCATTGTTCAGAAAGAGTAGGTCATAACTCACAAGTAGTCCATGATTCAAAGTAGGTTTTATGGTCCAGGAGGTCACAAGGACTGGGGCGTTAATCAATAGTTCCTTTGGACCAAATGACCACGACCACAATCTAGTAATAGGATAGCCGCTAAAATGTCTACATTCACTAGTAGTCATCCAACATGACTCAGCCCCATCAGGCAGGGGTAGGTCCAGTATAAACCTCAACACAAAAGCAAAGAAAAACAGAAACATGGTAATTCATAATCCCGAAACTTTTTCCCAAAAGAAACGTCTCTGTTTCAAAAAATATTAATAAACAAATCTGTGATCGATTACCACAACAAACAACTAGTACAAGAAATCGAAAAAGTAAGTCAAAATAAAGACACCTCATTGGCAACATAGGTCCGCGGATGAGATATCGCAGCTGCAGACCTAAATCGTCCCAATGACTTCCCTAAGCTCTGAAAACAAACACAATCACATTTATAAAACACTAATGCAAACAAACAACAAACGTACATTACAATTTATATATGAATATATAAACTAACCGATGACGGAGAAGAAGCAGTGGACGCAACTTTGCGCCTTACGATAGACCACATCATAACTCGAATTACAACCTAGATTTCTCCCTAACATACACATATATAAACACCGAGCATCAGAATAATTATATACAAGTACTAGCTAGCTCAATGAATAAAAAATCAAACGAATACGAGTAAATTAAATAAAAATAGAAATGCATACATAAATCAGACAAAATACAGAAGATAATAAAATTAAATTAATAGTAACAAGCAATAACAGAGAAGATAATTTAAATTAACAGGAAATAATAAAGCATAAGCAGATATAAACAAGCACGTACATATGGATGGATTAATTAATTAAACAAACTACTAGTGTGTGTGTGTGTGTGTGTGTGTGTGTGAGAGAGAGAGACCGGCTGCTGGAGAAGAGCAGAGCAGATTGATGGAGGAAGCGATTCGGAATGAAATAGAGTCCAGAGGGAGGGGTATAATTTTTAGTAGTAATATATTATAGTATTTATTATGAAGAAAAGAATGAAATAATTACTTATTTTGGTGGGCTGATGGGTTGACCGGTTCAGACAGCACAAGCACCGGGAGAGTAGAGTGATGATTGTCTAAATTAAAATCTCGATAAATGAATATCACATAAATGAATATTTGATAAATAAATAATTTCATTAAATGAATATTTTTTTTCGGTCCTAATATAATAGAGATAATGTATTTTTAATCTCGATAAATGAATAATCTCGATTAATGAATATAATGTTCTTATATGTTAATTATTAATGAATGAGCGTGCAGGTGGAGTTGACATTTTGAACGAATTATTTATTAGTTTTCTATGATTAATTTACACCGAAATAAATTTAAATTATATTTTATTATACAAAATATAATTATACATAGAATATTATTGTTATTAATATTGTTATTATTATTATAAGTGTAACAACCCAATTTTTCAAATTATTGTCTATTAAACGAATATTAGAATAAAATTTGAATAATAATAATAAATCATAATATGAAAGCGAAATGAAATTAATAAGGAACTATATGGTTCAAAATATTCAAATGGAAATACCGAAAAAGTCTGGAATTTGATATAAAGAGTCCTTGAATTTATTAAATCATCTAAACAAATTGAAATTAAAATTTGGTTATCATTCATCACTCTTCCTTAATACTTATAGAAAAAACAACATAAATAAACCAAATACCTAGTACAAATATAGTTTAAACAATAAAAATATTTTAAAATTGGGTGTATTTGTGTCTTATCAATATAAAGTATATAGTTCAAATATTATAATAAAGTATAATAAAATAGTCGATAAAAAAGCATAATGATAAATGTACTGAATCGAAACAGAATGAACTAAATAAAATGGAACAAAATATATGGCTAAATTACAAATAAATTAAGTATCTATAAAATTCTCTTACACAAACATTTGCACAAATCGTAGTGCTAATAGAGAATACTCCCCGATAATTTATAAAAAGAAAATATATAAAATGCACAAAATATTTTTATAATATATAAAATATTTCTCTTATAATTCACGAGAATAAACACACAATAACAAGATCAATATACAATATGTTACCCAAAAAATGTACTCATATATTCACAACATCACAAGTTCGTCATATATTTCACATTTTATATGATTTAATCGCATATAAGCAAGAATTCAATGTAACTATAAAAGTTTTCGACTCTTCAATCATAATAATACAATAACGTAATAAAATTATGAAACGAAATACATATACAAGAACTAAGTTAATAATAATATCATAAATATGAAAATCTAAACAAAACTAAAATGTATATTAACAGATACATATAGAGCGTGAAGGAGTTACAATTTTTTTAAAAAAATATTCAATAAATAATATAATAAATAAATAATATTTAAAAGTAAAGATTAGAATTAAGAATTCATACATCAAGTAATTAAATACAAAGTAAATAAAACAAATCTCATGAACCTACAATGTTGGAGTTCGATCTAAACAATAAAAATGTCACCAAAATAAAAATAAAATTCATTACTTTTAATAATATCTACAAATATTCTACATACTAAAATAACATAATTATCAAATACAGTTATTTTATACATTATTTAAGGTAAAGTTACCTAAAACCAATTTTAAATCACTTATTCTCATTCTCATCATTTAATCGGTCAAATTTTAACTGCATGAATATTAGTTAACGAATATTCAAAAAATACAATCAAGGCAACCATAATATTTTCTCTTGATATTTATAGACATTTCACGATTATAGTTATTATTACAAATTTGATTTAGTTTAGTTAATGGAATATAAATTAATATAAGGTATTCGATTAATAATATATTTAAAAGTATTACATATAATTTGTTCTGACAAAACAAAAGTATTACATATAATTTGTGTATGTATATATAATTAACATATAAATCGTATAAGTTTCCTATATCAATTTTTTTAATATATTAATTTTTACTTTTTCTTCAAATAAATATTTTTTTCTTAAAATTCCTTTTTATTGTGTAACGTAAATTGTTACACACAGCTGATCACTGAAGAGTGAAGACCGCATTTTTATGCCGTCTTTGAGTCTTTCATTCCAAAAAAATATTATTACAAGGAAAAGAATACATGATTCTCGTAAAAAAAAAAGAAGAATATACGCTTACTAAAGATTATCGTAAATTAATTATCGATTAATCCGCCACTCAGCCCGCCTAATTATTCCACTAGGCCAGCTATCTAATATTAAAATCATCGATTTACATTAAAATATTACTATAATTAAATAATTAAATATACACAGTAAAATTATATTATTATTCACTGTCTGATCAAGTCAAGAATGAACAACTATTATATACAAATTACAAACACACCATATAGGCATATAGGCATGATATTTTGATCACCCAGATTCATTTCTTGAGCTTTCTTGATTTTTACAAAGAATTTCAAGAAAATTGAAAATGGGGTCAGTTGCTAAAAATGGTTTGAGACAGTACCTTTTACAGCTTCAACAACACCCTTTGAGAACCAAGGTTAATTTTTTATTCATTAAAATTTTTAATTTTTTTGTTTCTTTATATAGTATTAGTTTGATTTCTTGAACTGGGTTGTGATTATATTTTGTTAATTTAAATGGGGTTTGATTGTTTTGATGAGTGATGAATTGGATTTTTGAAGTTTTTTTTGTTGTTGTTGTTTATGTAGGCTATTACTGCTGGAGTGTTGTCAGCAATTAGTGATATAGCTTCTCAGAGGCTTACTGGGATACAGAAGCTTCAGCTCAGGCGCCTTCTTTTGAAAGTGGTATGAATTTTATTTGTAAATTTCGATTTTCAGTATCTGAGGTATGTGTATTATTCATCAGTGTTCTTGTATCAGTGTCTGATTTTTTTTGTTACGAGGATGCTTAACTTGCTCAGTATATATAAGATGTTTGTAAAATCTGTTGTGATAACGATCTTGATGAGAAAATTATTATGCTTTGACTTTTAGTGTATACGTATGAATAAGTAATGCAAATTATGCAACGATTAAGTTTTAGTTAGTGCTTACTAAAATCGGGCATTTTTTCTTAATTTTTCTCTGGTGAGATTGAATTGGTCAGTTGGTCAAATTACTTGCACTTTAAATTTACAGCAAGACTTTTATATACGATGCAAAACTAAATCAATGCAATTCAATTATTGGTGAGTTGGATAATATAATAAGTAACTGAGAGGACTTGATATAAATTGATCAATGAGAAGATTTAAGATGGAAATTGACACACTAAAGAAAACTGATTATTCAAGAACTTTATCAGGAAATTTATTCTCTGCTTAGAGGGGGGGTTGTATTTTTTGTAATAAACTATCTTTCATACAATGGTATGAATCTGATCTTATCTTGATAATTAGATATGCAGTTGAATATACCCTGTATTGAGATCTTTATGTTATGTAGTAAGTGTGAGTTAGTATACCATTTTGATGCAGGACAAACTGTTAGAATATAGATACAATACGATAATAGATATAACTTGGGTAAATGAACCGCAGAACACCCACTATCCCAAGGGTTTCCCAACTGCAGATGGGAGAAAAACTATGGATCGCAACCCATAAAAGAGACCCAATTCAATATTTCAATAATCAAGTCTAATTTAATATGTGGGGATTACAATATTTATATAGAGAAGAGAAAACATAATCAAATAACCTAATGGACTATGGCCCGTTAACAATTGGGTTTATTATAGATAAGCTACTTATTTAATAAACTAAAAGGCCCACATATAAAACATATAGATAAATATACTATTTATCTTTATACTAAACAAACATAATCTAAATAATAGCATATATATTAATTCTCAATTCTCGTTCCCCATCATTAGCCACTTTTCCTTGCACAATTTGAACACTTTCCAGAAAATATTCCTCGACAATGTGAAAACAATCAGGTTTTGGCTTGGTTGTTTCTACCTCATCCTCACTCACAATCTCTATATCTTCAACTTGTTTCACCTCCTCAATTGGATCGTCCACTCAATTTCCATTGCAATTTCTTGTTCTTTGGCATTTTTTGCATTCTCCAAATCTACAAGACGTTGAACCTGAGATGTAAGAGTCGAAAGATCCCTTTTTACCTCCTTAATTGCACTTTTTAGTTCCTCAATTGCACGTGCATCCCTTTCTTTGCTCAACTCAAGTTTATACTTCTTTTTCAAGATTTCAAGTTCATCATATTGACCGTCTAACACCTTCAATGTAAGCTGATACTCAAACAACTTGTGTCGGTGATAGCATTCATAAACTTCATAATGTAACTCATTACATTCTTTATCAAGGAAATAAATATTATCTTCCACACTCTCAATTTGAAGTTTGATGTAAGCAGACATAGCTTAAACAAGGATTAAGAGGGGCTGATCTTGATAAATTCTGAAGTTTAAGGGGCTGAAATATCAAAATCAGAAGTTGCAAGGGTTAAAACTGTCAAATTTTGGAAGTACAGGGACTGTTGAGTAATTTTCTGAAACTGTGAGGGGCTGTTTTGTAATTCTGCCAAGCTGAGGGAGCAGTTTGTAATTTTTTGGAAACGCCAAGGACTGGTTTGAAAAATTCTGGAAAGGCAGGGACTAGATCTGCAATTTTTGAAAACTCTTCAGTATTTGACTGCAATTTTGCACAAACTATAAAGATAAAAATTAGGGTTACCCTTTGTTTGTGTCTTGGCAGCCTCCTTTTCAGTTTTCAAGGCTGTTCTCTATTTTTTTTTCCTTCACACTTCTTCTATCTCAGATTTGTCTGACTACTCTTTTTCCTTGATGAACAGTGATTTCTGGCTATGAATAGTAGCTTTTCCGGCGATGAATTGTAACATGATGAACAGTTTTTTTTTTGCGAAATCCAAGATCTCCGAACAATTCAGAAATCGATGGTGAAACCTAAGCTCTGATATCATTTTGATGCATGACAACTCGTAAAATATAGATACGATACGATTTAACTTGGGTGAATGAACCGCAGAACACTCACTACCTTAAGGATTTCTCAACCGCAGAAGGGATAAAAGCTATGGATCGCAATCTATAAAAGAGACCCAATTCAATATTTCAATATATTCCAATAATCAAGTCTAATTTAATACGTGGGGATTACAATACTTATATAGAGAAGAGAAAACCTAATCAAATAACCTAATGGACTATGGCCCGTTGACAATTGAGCTTATTATAGATAAGCTACTTATTTAATAATCTAAAAGCTTGGTCTTTTATATCTTTTGATATCTCCTTGAACTTGAGATGCTGTGTTCTATCTTGCTCGAGTACCAAGTGATTTCATCTGGATCTAATTTTGAAATCATCTATTGATGCCTAGTTGCCTAAGGTGATATTGATTAATACGTCAGTCGATTATTATTAGACATTACTAACACATTTGAATGCAGCTCTTTGGAGTTGCCTATCTTGGACCATTTGGCCACTATTATCATATTTTGCTGGACAAACTTTTCAAGGGGAAGAAAGACCCCTCGACAGTCGGTAAAAAGGTGATATATGTATTTTTTTTCAAAGAAAATGAGTGCATGTAATATTTGAAGATTTTAACATAATTGTATCATCAATGTGAAGACTGAACTCTGTTTATGTTGTTTTCTCCTTGACAACTAGATAATCTGCGTGTCTCACTTATTCAGTTACTCTAGTTCAATTAGTGTATTAATTAACAAACCAGTTCTAAAGTATCAAATCACAGGCTTAATTTGTATTCATTAAGTATTTATGCCATCTATCTAAATGGGAAGAATATGAAACTGTAGACATATCCGCAGTCTAATGTGCTAAATGAAATAATTTCAGGTCTTGGTAGAACAGTTGACTTCTTCCCCTTGGAACAATATGCTTTTTATGATATACTATGGCTCGATCATCGAGGGTAAGTGAGCATAAATGTTTTTGAACATATAATTTTACTCGTCTCCAGAGAAACTGGATCATTTCCAGGGTATCAGTTATCTCCTTTGTTTGATCCTATTGTCTACTGCATCTCAACAGAAATATTGAGTGCCAAATCTAGAGTAAACTGGATGAAGACTAAGCTAGTAACTATGGCTATTTAAATTGATGTAATTGTTGCTGTATCTAACTTTATATGTACGCTGCAGGAAGACCCTGGAACCAAGTAAAATCTAAAATTAAGAAAGAATATCCAACAGTCCAGTATGCTGCATGGACGGTAACTATTTTAGTTATTTTGTACTTGCATCTTCTTGACTACAGAACACTATTAACTAAGGATTTTGAAAAATATGTGCAGTTTTGGCCGGTGATTGGGTGGATTAATCACCAGCATGTCCCTCTGCAGTTTCGTGTCATTGTTCAAAGTGCTGTTGCTTGTTGCTGGTACGTATTCACATTAAACTTCTTCCTCTTTATGACATATTTTTCTACTAGTTTTCTGCAGAATTTTATGTAGTAGTAAAGAAGTCCTACAATTGTTTTATATATGATGGGAAATTTTGCAGGGGCATATTCTTGAGCATGCGAGCTGCAAAGGCAGTGACGTTGACCCCAGCGATTAAGGGTTGAACGGTTGGTTGCAAAATCATGTGATGGACTCGCATGCTATCTATTATTATGCAGGATTTAAGTGGGTGAGTTATATGACATTTCTACTTGGATATATTAGCATATCAATAGTGAAAATTTGGTGGCTTATGAGTTCTTGTCAGCTGAATGATGGTATACCCATATTTGATTTTATAGTTGAGATATTGTAATGTGAATGATAATATTTATTTTCTTAGTACTCATTCAGTAATAATATTCAGAAGGGTATGCACATACTTCCTTTCTTAGTAATCACTTAATCGGATTTTACATGACATACAGTTTAAATTGACTTGCCGAGTCGAGAAGATTACTCTTCTTGACAGTGGTGTTCAAGTTCATAAATCAATCGATATTTTCACACTAATCATTCTAAAAACCAAGTTCAATTTATAATATTTATAGTGGTCTTTTTCCAGTCAAAGTTTTTTATCGTTAGAAGTGAACTAGTTTTTTAACCCGTACGAGGCAGAATATATATAGATTTCTAATTGAATATTTAGATATTTAACAGGAATATGACTTATTCGAACCATTATTTTTTAAAATATAATTCACCATAAATTATTACTTCCTCTGTTATTTTACCCTTCTATTATCTTATTTTAAGTTGCTTCCACCAACCTTGGAGTATTTTTCTAAATCACAAGCATAGTTCTAATTTCATTTCTATTTATTCAAAGAAAAGCATTTAAGCTCAAACATGTGTGGTTAACTTTAAACACACCATGAAATATGAATTGGATTCTTTCTTGAAACAAAAGAAATCTCAAAGTAGAAAGCTGATACAAACTAAAAATCTCTAGTCCTCGCTTGAAGGCAAATATATTCCACTTTTGCTCCAAAGAAATAGGCACAACAATGAAGTTTCTCTTTTACTTTTTCCCTGGTCTCATCTACCTATTTCCTTTAATCAGTTGTTACTGATTCTCCCGGCAATAAAGTTGATAAAATAAGATACATAACTTATAACATTGGTTATAAACATATTCCATAGAATCATATGAGAAACAAATACAACTCTTTATAGCATTGTTCATATAACTTTGGTAAATTATGTCAAATGAACGCTTTGATTAATTACTTCGGAATATGTTAAGATTGTGTTTGGAAACATGAAATTTATTTCAAATGACCTGAATTGAATTTTCATTTCAAAAATCTCAAATTTATATTAGTATTTGATTGTTTTGAATTTCAAATGAAAATCAAAACCAAATTCTTTTAATTACCAAAATATGTCATTTGATTAAATCCAGAATTTCAAATGAAACATGCCAAAACAATATTTACGACTAATTTAGATAGGCGTTCATTCTACAGTTAAAACTGCAAAGTAAGGCCCCGTTTGTCTACCATTATAAGCAGCTTATAAGCTGAAAAAGTTGGTATATATGTATTTTTTCTGAAAATAAGTAATTTATTTTCAAATTTGGAAATAAGATTTGGTCTTAAATTTCTAAAATAAATATTAATTTTCAAAAAAAATATGAAAATACTTTTTAAAAAAAAGTAACTTATTACTTATAAACTAAGTCAAACACCCCCTAAATTAGTCTACGGACTACAAAATATAATATGATTAGTAGACTCGTGATTTTGGAGTTCGAAAACATGATTTATAAGTAATGTGACTGGTGANCTACAAAATATAATATGATTAGTAGACTCGTGATTTTGGAGTTCGAAAACATGATTTATAAGTAACGTGACAGGTGCTTTTTAGCTCGCTTTTAGAGTCTGTACGTTAAAATGATTGATAGCAGAAATGGTATATTTTATATCATTATTATTAATGTAATTCAAGTGTGGTTAATGTGTGTCTTGTTATTCACTTTATGCTACAAGTGAATCTTATACTCTCAAGTAAACAACTTTAATTGTTCACGTGTTTTCTGTTGTAGTCAGGGGTGAGCAAAATTTTCCGAACCTGCCCAAACCACCCGATCCAAACCGCCCAAACTAGAAATTACGGTTTCGTAACGGTTCGGGTTGGTAACGGTTTCAATTTTTAAAAAACCAAAAAATAATGGTTGGGTTCGGTTTGCCTTGTCAAACCGACCAATATAACCCGTTCCACCCGAATATATAATAATATATATTAATTATTTTTTATTATTATTTAAGAAATATAATTTAAATTAATAATTAATAATAAATATGAATCATATTTATTATTTACCCATAATAATATATAATTATTTAAAAGTACTTCTACTTCCTTTAAAAGTAGAGGTACATACCTCTACTTTTATATATTTTAAAAGTACGGTCATCTGCTATTTCGGTCATCTGCTGCAAGTTTACTATATATTTTTATTTTTCCTTTTTATTTATCTTTATTATGCTATTTACCCATTATACCCTCATTGATTTAACGTTAACTGTGTAAATAAACAAATTTTGGTGAAAGGAATGCACATTGAAGCGCTAAAAAAAATAAAGGGATGCAATGTGTATTTATAAAAAGTTTAAGGATCATATTGTTTTCCGTTCAAACTTAAGGGATGCAAAGTGCAAAAAACTCTATAATTATTTAGTTGTTCAAGAATTAAATTATTATATAATTTAGCGGTTTAAAACCCGTGTTGGCCCTATATGTCACAATTTGGGAAGAAAATGCCCTAAATGGCACACCCCGAAAAAATGGCCCTAAATAGCACTCCAAAACGCTACATCGTGTAGAGTTTTGAAAAGAAAAAAATCTCCCCAAAAACGCTACTTTAAGTTGCGTTTTTTAGCCCAAAACTCAAGATAAAGTAGCGTTTTTCCCCAAAAAAATTAAAAAAAAATGCAAAACGCTACACGAAATAGCGTTTTTCGCCGAAAAAAATTAAAAAAAAGTGCAAAACGCTACACGAAGCAACGTTTTCACCTTTTTTCCAGCACGCCACACTATGTAGCGTTTTGGAGTGCTATTTAGGACCATTATTACGAGTTGTGCCATTTAGGGCATTTCCACCTCAAATTGTGACATATAGGGCCTTTTCTCTAGTACTAGGTGTTGGCCCTATATGTCACAATTTGGGGAGAAAATGCCCTAAATGGCACATCCCGAAAAAATGGCCCTAAATAGCACTCCAAAACGCTACATCGTGTAGAGTTTTGAAGAAAAAAAAATCTCCCCAAAAACGCTACTTTAAGTTGCGTTTTTTAGCCCAAAACCCAAGATAAAGTAGCGTTTTTTCCCAAAAAAATTAAAAAAAAATACAAAACGCTACACGAAGTAGCGTTTTTTCCCGAAAAAATTTAAAAAAAGTGCAAAACGCTACACGAAACAGCGTTTTCACCTTTTTTCCAGCACGCCACACTATGTAGCGTTTTGGAGTGCAATTTAGGGTCATTATTACGAGTTGTGTCATTTAGGGCATTTCCACCTCAAATTGTGACATATAAGGCTTTTTCTCAACCGAAACCGTCCAAACCAAACCGTTATAATTTGGGTGGTTTAATTTTAGTACTAACAGTAATGGTAACGGTAACGGTTTGACGGATTGCCAAACCGAAAAATTCGGTTTGGATGGTTTTGTCCACCAAACCCACCCAAACCGCCCGATACTCACCCCTAGTTGTAGTACTTGGCTAGTTTGATCTAAAGCTTTAGTGGTCATATAAGAATAAGATGCATGCAGCACAATCATGCATCATCATAAACATTTCTTCTTGTGCTAGCTAGCTTGATGTCTGGTTGAGCAGCAAGCGGAATTCTTATTCATTCATTTTTACTCGATCCAAATGGTTACGGTTATAGTAGATGATGTTGAAAAACAACTGAAAGACATTTTTAATGAATGGGAACTTAGGATTTGCATCCTATTCAGCCTTTTCCTTCAAATTTTGTTGATTTTAGCAGGACCCTTAAGAAGGATAATTTCCCGCAAATGGCTAGATATCCTTCTTTGGTCAGCATACTTACTTGCAGATGGCACTGCTATTTTTGCAGTTGGACTCATCTCAAGCAAGCAAAGTGACTTTACCAATCACTGCATTAATGCGCGTACAAGCAATATATTGCCAACCTTCTGGGCTCCTTTTCTTCTGGCACACCTTGGTGGTCCG
>QRFB01004189.1:0-40980 GCA_008931105.1 Oenanthe javanica | reverse complement strand
AACTTGTCATGATTTCTTTTTAACTGTTTAAAAACTTCAGTCTCATCAATTAATTCTTTGACTTTGAGTCTGAGTTTCTTAACCTTATCTCTTTCACCATCTAGTTCTTTGCCTAGAAATGCAAACATTTTAGGGAAAGAAGGATTTACCTCTATTCCTNTTAGGGCAAGAAGGATTTACCTCTATTCCTCCTTGACGGGTGGGAGATAGTGATTCCTCGGATGAAGCCATAAGAGCAAGATTTCTTAGCTCTTCCTCATCATCATTATCTGAGTCGTCCCAGCTTTTGCCTTCTGCTAGATAGTATTTTCCTTGATGCTTTTTCACAAGCGCATCATACTTATCCTTGAGCTCTTCGTAAGACTCTCTCTTTTTCCCTCGCTTAGGCTTCTTGCATTCAGTTGCGAAGTGGCCTAGCTCATTACAGTTGAAGCAACGAAACTTGCTTCTATCAACTAAGCCGGTCTTGTAGCCGCTCTTTGATACTGCTGTCGAAGAACCTCTGTTTTGAAATCTTCCAAAATTAGGCTTTACTCTGTAGGAGGAGTTTCTTCGGAATCTCATGTTGCCAAATCTCCTGGCAACCATAGCTAGAGATTCATCTTCCAGCTGATCTAGTTCTTCCAGCGAGTAGAACTCACCATCTTCTTGTTTGTCAGAAGTATGTCCAAATTCTGGAACCACATACTCTGTTGACCTGTTAGAAGGTGCAACTGTCTTCACTTCATCTTTCTCTGGTGCTTCTACCATTAATGCCTTGGAGGAACTCAGTACCTTACCTCTTCCATACATCTCTCTGGTTTGGATCTGTTCTAGCTCATAAGTTTTTAAAACTCCGTAGAGTCTTTCTAGGGTAACCTCTTTCATGTCCCTAGATTCCCGGATAGTTGGGATCATGTGTTACAAATGCTCGGGTAGGGTCAAAAAAAACTTCATGTTCACCTCCTGATTCTGATAAAACTTTCCATTCATATTGAGCTCGTTTATCACTTTGTTTAGTCTCTGAAACACCTCAGAGATACCCTCACCAAGGTTGGATCTAAATTGCTCATATTGGGAGGTCAGGATTTCCAGTCTATTCTCCTTGACTTCTTCAGTCTCTTCGTTGATTTTCTCTATTGTATCTCATATATGTTTGACATTTTTGCAATTGACTACTTGATTGTACATTACGTAGTCCAGGGATTCAATCAGAATTAATTTGAGGTTATTGCCCAGGGACACAGCTTCTGCTTCCTCATTTGTATAGTCTGCTGGACTTTTCAGAAACTGTCTGTGGGGGATTACGACCGCATCTACCTCATGTTCGAGAATAACTGATATAGGGGACTCAACACCTTTGGCCAGTACTAATGCGTACTTGGGATTGGCAATCCCAATGAACAGTAGCATTTTGTGTTTCCACAAGTTGTAGTGCTCTCTGTCGAACTGTGAAATTTTAATGCTCGTTACCTTTTGTGTACTCTTCTTTAAATAAGATTAAAAATTAAGTGTTTCAAAAAAATATTTTAATTTTTGACTTAAAACAATTTTTGATCAAAAATAATTTTTTTTAGAAAAAAAATTATTTCGAATAAAAAATTATTTCGAAATAAAAAGATTTTTTGAGATTTGTATGAGTTGCAGAATATTTGGTTCGGATCTGATATTAAAAATATCAACTAGCTCTGATGCCAATTGTTGGTCCCTGATATAGTAGAAGGGGGGTTGAATACAATATCAATAAATTATCGCAGAATATTGTATTTAAAAATATTATTTTAAATTCACACGAAATATTAATTGTAATGAAATACTGTTCAAGTAGAAGATATAATTTTAACTTGAAAAGTATTACAAAATTAATAAGTAGAAAGTTTATATAACTTTTTAAAATCTTAGAACGATTTTGACATGAATTGTTCGAGTTTAACAATTATATTCCAAACTTGCACAGAAATCCGTGAATATTACAATGCAGATAAATTTCTGAAATTGAACTATTTTTTCTAACTTTGAATTATGAAGCCCCTGGCCTCATATTTATAGAGGTTGAAAAGCTAGTATGTCCTTTTTCATTATAACTTTATTTAATTGATTTAAGCCTTGTATGACATTTGAAAAAGGTTGGGCATGACTTTAAAATTCGGTATGACTTTTAAAAAAATCGGTATGACTTTTCTAAAGTCATACTCAAATTTTCTTTCATTTAAATAGATCAGAATGACTTATTTAAAAGAAAATCGATATGACATTTTAATCAAAAATTCGGTATGACTTATTTAAATAAATCAAAATAACTTATTTAAATAAAATCGGTATGACTTTTGATTAAAGAACTCGGTATGACTTTTGATATATAATTCGGTATGACTTATTTTAACAAAATTCGGTATGACTTTATTAATAAAAATCGGTATGACTTTTATTAATAAAATTCGGTATGACTTATTTAAAGTCATTTGAATTATGTTAAAAATCATACTAAGTTATATATTTTATAATAAATTAATTCTACTTAATTTAATTAGTTATAAAATTTATAGTGGCTTGTAGTAGCCACTATAAATTATAAGTCATAAAATTTATAGTGGCTTGTAGTAGCCACTATAAACCTTCTGTATCTTCTGATTTCTTCTTAAATACTACCACTTTATTTTATTAGTAATTGTGCTCTAGAGACAATACTTTTTACATTTTAAGGAAAATATTTATTATTAAGGATTATGTTTTATTGATTATTATTTATTTATTATGTTTTATTTACTGCGTAATAAATTGAAAGCATAATAAATGTCCTTGGAATTTTGATACGTATTATATATCTTTAAGTATGTGACTTAAAAATGAGATTATATGAATAGTATCTTATTCCTAAAATTCCCTAGTCGAGTATTATTATTTAAGGACAATAATAATGCACAAAGACTAGTATGTTTCTTGACAGATGACCACATCTCATTGGTCATAGGTATGGGGATACTAAAGTCAAGAACATAAGTGCATGTATCAATGCATGGCACTGGAATGACCCGCCGTGAGATTCTACATGTTAAGTAAGTGTCATAAGTAATTCTCACTGTGATAATGGTGTAATGATCCTTAGACCTGAAATCATTATATTTCTATACGAGAATTAATATACTTTGATTACATTAAAAGTTACCTTTGACCGGGTGATGATAAAAGTGGACATTGGGTATATTATGAATCGTATGAGAAATATGAATGATCTAGATGGGATTTAATCCTCCTAATTTTAGGAGTGATATTATTGGCCTCTTGTTTGAGTGAGACTATGAAATGCACGGCCGTGCTCAAATGTTGATTTGATTTTAATAGTCTACTCATCGATCAAGAAAATAAAGATTAAATTATGAAGAGGATGACACGAGACATGCCTTGAGTTTAATCTATAATATCAAGATTAAAGGGATTATATTACATGGAACATTATTCACGAAAGGCTTAATCGAATCACCGATTTATTATTATTACTTGGGTAGCAATGATGTATTACTAGATGCCGCTCATTGTTTACAATTTTAATTAGATATTAAAATTGTTGCCAACGTAATAATAACCTACAGGGTCACACACCCTTTAAAATAATTTTAATTTTAATTACTTAATTAGAAGGTACTTGTATAAGTCTCATTTATAGTAAAGATATAAACAAGGCTTCCTCGTAGAGACTAGAAGTTGAAGTAGCTTCGAATTTAAAATGAAAAGGATAATCGTATAAGTCATATATTAAGACATAAACGAGCCTTTTACTTTTTGAGTTCAAGAAGTTATATACTCTTTGATTATGAGTTACGAGAATTCGTATAAGTCATTATATAGACATAAACGAACTCTCCTCATAGAATCTCTTAGATTGTCTTAGTTAGTTTGTAAAGAGCCTTATAGTTTCATTTCAAGGCTTTTATAAACAACAAGACTCAATGAGCTTGATATAAATCAAATCAATATATTCGGCCATTAGTTTAGTTCATATACCCTCGTCCTTATATATCAGACAAGAAAAAGAAAAGATTTACTTTAAGTGCTAGCATTCATACACTTTTAATTTTTGCACTTTACTTTAACATACACACTTACTTTCTTTTATGCATGTTAGCACACAACGTGTGGTTCGTCCTTTTTGACAAGTGACTTACCCTTTCGAGTGGTTAGTCCTTCTAGTAAGTGACTTGCCTCAACTCACATTTATATATATTGTTGCTTCGGCTATCTTATATATATTTGTTTGTCTTTCTAGTCTAGTATAGTAACATATTAATCCGACCAATTTCTTTTTTTTTAAATAGAGATATTAAAAGTCATAGTACTTGTTGTCTAGATTTTGTTAGTGAGGTAAAGTGAAGTGAGGTGATCGTTGTTCTAAGACCTAAGTCCTAGACACGCCGACGGAGAGTTAGGTGTCTTTACACCGTGAGAAAAAGGAAAGACCCAAGACCTAAGACCTGAATCCAAGACCTACATTATTTTAGAGGAACATAGTCTACACAGGGATTTTTACGTATCTTTGAGGAGGTAGAGTGGAAGTTACCCTCCAAGATAAGATCGTAATGGATACTACTTTCTTGTGAAGAGATAACATAAAGTTATGCTCTAATACCAGCTCGTAGGGGTACTACTTGTCTGTAAAGAGGTAACAAGGAGTTACGCTCTAAGACTAGCTTGTAGGGGTACTACTTTGATTGTGAGGAGGTAACGGGGAGTTACTCTCCAAGTTAAATCAAGTAGGTTTGCTATTATTTTTTGACGGGTTAACTGGGAGTTAATGTCCAAGATAGATACATAGTTTTGTAAAAGGCATCTCCGCCACTATAAGGTGTACATCTTTTCATAGTGCAAAATTTCGGGGACTGGACTAGGGGTGACCGGATCCGTTAGGGGATTGTGTCATCGCAAACCAGGAGAAAAATATTGTGTTATACTCTATCTCTTTTCTCTCTTTTACTTTCCGCACTTTATTTACTAGTTAACTAGTAAAAATTTTAAAAAGAGAAAATAAATTTAAAAACACCAAACTTTAAATTTTAAAAAGGGTATATTGCTATTCAACCCCCTTCTAGCTAATATCACCCATTATTTGGGACCTAACAACCTTATCCTTCCAACAAGAGCCAGAAACTAGAGAGTTCATATACTCTTTATCTTAATAGTTTTCTTGTCTTGTACAACAAGAATTCTAGTAGTACTAACATTCAAAGTTAGATACTATATATTGTTCTAATTCTTGTTTTCTCAGTTGCATAGAATTTGTGTCCTCGTTTCATGAAAATTAATACATGTCAGTTTGTTTGTTGTTGTCCATGCTGAGCATTTTTTTTCCTTATTTGCTATATTGTGTTGTGTTGTTAAAGGAGGTTGACCATTTCAAAATCATAATTTATGCATTATTTGACTTTCATTTGGGCAAAATTTGAGGTATCAATTTAAGAAATTTTATTATCATTAATTGGCGATAAATAGTTTCAGTTACGATTTTTAATTGTTTTAGGTTGAACTTTATTTTCTTTCGTAAAAGGAGTATTTGATTTTTAACTTTATAAAATACTCCCTCCGTCCCGGCCAAATGTTTACATTTGGTCCGGGCACGGAGACCAAGGATAGTGGGTGTAATAGTGATTTTATTGTTAAAATAAATGAAATAGTGGGTGTAATAGTGTAAAGTGTTGAAAAAGTGGAGTGAAGTAGTGGATGTAATAATATATTTATTGTTGAAAGTTACTATTTTTAGTAATGTAAAGAATTGGGTGGGACGTCCCAAAAAGGAAAGTGTAAAGAATTGGTTGGGACGGAGGGAGTAACAATTTATTATTTCTTTCATTACAATTTTAAATGCTTGCATTTATTTTATTGTTTTTAAATAAAAACATTTTAATAGTTGTATTGTTTGTAATGTTTTTCCTTAATCAAATATTCCATAAAGATTGTGCCATTTTATATGGAAGTTTTGTGCCTATTAAGGGTGTGCTATAAATGTAGGCTTTTTGAACCATTTATTGGTGTGTATTATTTATCGTCAGTTGACGAATCTATATCATTTTAGATAACTTCTGTATCTATTATGAGAAATCGGATTGGAAGGAGCAATAAAAAGGAAGTACGTTCTTATTTATTTACGAGTACTCACAGTTTTATGTGTCTAACCAAAGGTGACCCTTTTGGTTAGATATATATAAAATTCTATTTATTTATTTTTATTTTTAATATAAAATTCTATTTATTAAGTATATTGAACATAATAGATATTAATTAATATTTTGGTAATGTTACATTGACTTAGTTTTGTGGTTGATTTGGTGACTTTTTAGATTCACTTGGATGGGGAGAAGGTGAATGAAAATAGGAACTTTGATTTAATGGCGAAAACAACAAGAAATGGCTAGTTTGTTAGCACTAGGGACTCACAAAGCTTTAAGAATCTCCTCTATTTGTGTTAGGAGCTACTATATAAATTGATATTTTTATGAACGTTTTAGGGCCTTCTTTTTCCCCTTTGAGGTTTTTTTCCATATGGTTTTACTCAAATAGGGTTTTAACGAGGCCCGACCCGATAAAAAAGTTTTTTACTATCTAAACATCTGGGAGAAACTCTTTCTTATGGGTCCTTTGACCCATGGATTGATTAAGCATAGCTTTTAGTTAGATGATAAACTTTTATTATATTTGTGTTGTATTATCGGATATTATATATCAATAAAACCGATTCTTCGTTTTTGCAGAAAAAAAGTTAGGATTTGATCCGTGACAAAAAGGGTTTTTTTCCTAATATGTCCCATTTTTAAAACTAATTTACTAATATATCCCATTTATAATTGTATTTATAAATATATCCTAAATTCAAAATGTTACCAATTTTAAAGTAATCGTGGTTAAATTTATTATTTTATTATTTTTAAATGACATATATATATATAACCTTTCTACCCAACAAATGAATAATGTAAACTAATTTTTGATATATTATAAATTACACAAATTATTTTCATATACCATGTTGATATTTCTACCCAACAAATGAATTAAGTAAATTAATTTTTAATGTACATAGTTTTTGATATATCTGTTATATACATGCAATTAAGTATTTAAAGAATGTCGAGGTGGAAACGGATTCTCTCCTCACTGTTTCAGCCATTGAAAACTCGGAAACAAATCTTCTCGAGGTAGGAAATATAATTGAAGCCTGCAAAATGAGGTTACAGCGAAGGAGTGATATCTCAGTAGTTTACAGTAGGAAGCAAATAAATAAGACTACTCATGTGTTAACTCATGAGGCTTGTTTAGTTGCTTGCTCCAAAAAATTTAACTCTCCTCCAAATTTTTTGTTTGAGACCTTGTTATTTGCTTGGTCTTGGCCAGTAATAAAGTTAATAAGTGTAACACCCCTTTCCCAAAATGAGACGAGAGATTACTTTTTAAACCACAAACCTATATGCAGAGTACTAAAATCCACCATATAATGATTAAATAGGTCGAACAGGTCTCTAAAATAGTATTAAAAACTCCAAAATAATTCAAAGTGATAAATGCGTATAAATCCAAAGTTTCTAATAATAAATAATGTCTAAATAATATGAAAAGTTCAAACGCCCTAATAAATAAATTAATGGTAGTTCTCCATGACACAGCCGGAGATCCCCCTATGTACCTGCCAGAAGAAAGAATACGGCATGAGTTAATGCCCAGTACGGATTGGAATACAGTTTATAAAACAAGAAGCAAGATATATAATTTGACAGTTGTAAATAAACATTAATTTTTAAAACCAAGGCTGAAGCAAATAGGGTTAGGATATTTCAGTTCGATATCAAAATAAATAATAGATACACACATCATAGGGTACCTAATGCGTACAACAAACTAGATAACGTGTACGGCATATACAACGTCACCGTCAAACATCAAATCACATATCAAGTCAAACTCTTGGTGCAACCACGTATCCTCAAACAAATATTAAAATGCGCAAAGCTCGCCTTCTAAGCTATTAGAATGATACGCCGTGACTAATAATACTGTCAAAGAAGTGTCATGCCACTGGTGCCCTAATGACATGGCTGTAGTACCCCTACAGCTAGTTAACTCGGTGTACCCTATATCACTCTAATGGTTCAAATAAAATAATTTCACAATTTTAAAAATTACCTGAGACATATATTTCAGATATTCTACGCAGATATGTAACATACATAATTTTTAAAAATCGTAGAAACAATATTTAAATATTTTGAAAAAGATTTTAAAATATTTTTTTGGAAAATCAAAATAGTTAAAACGAATAATAACGGAAGAAATAAATTTACGAACGGAACGAATAAAATATAAATAATCCTAAAAAGAGTAGCACTGAATAGAAAGGGGACGAAATCCGTATCTCGAAAATAGCAATCACAAATACGAACGATATTCGTAAATAACCCGCTAAACACCAGTCTCTCAATATAATAAAAATAAAAAATAATATACGGCATCCGTTTAAACTACTTAGCCCATTGAATAATAAATCGAGTACATGATCTTTAGTAATCAATGACTATATAGAGCATTAGACTACTGAATGAGATCACTAGTGACATGATTATTATAATATTAATATAAATATTTTGTTTGGTATGATAAAAGAAATTATAATATCGTTTACCTCTTTTCCTTCCGCAAAGCAAAACTCGACTAAACGAATGGAAATTTCTCAAGCTTCACCTCTGTTACCCTCCTCTCTGTTTTTAGGGTTTCAATAAAACAACTCTCACTGTATATATATAGGCTCGTCAATAATTATTCTTTTTCTAATCAAATTCTATATAAAATAAATATCATTATTATATCTAATATAATTACTAATTCTAATTCTAATTTTATTCTAGTTAATATATTATTATTAAATAATTATGGATATTACATATATATCCTCTTAAAAATAATTCTGTCCCCGGAATCTAACCAAACTAAAACTCGTACCTGAACTAGATAGGTGCGGATATTTATCACGGATAGATTTTCTAGTTTTCAAGTAGCCTCTCTCTCACAATGATTCTTCCACAAAACTTTAACAAACAAAATAGTTTTCTTCCTCATAATTCACTCCTATCGAGCTAAAATAGTTTCGGCCTCCTTCTAACAAGAAGGGTCTTCCCTAATCTTATATAATGGATATTGAACTACGTGTAACAGATGATACTTGTAGTCCTTCAGACACATGAAACACATTATGCACATGAGATAACTGTGGTGGTAATGCTACTCTATAAGCAAATTCCCCTACTCTCTCTATAACATCAAAAGGGCTAACATATCCTGGACTATGATTTCATTTCATACAAAAATGTTTAACACACTTTCAAGGAGACACCTTCAAAACACGTGATCACTATGCTCAAATTCACTAACCTTCCTCTTTTGATCTACATATCTCTTTTGATGCGATTGAGCTTCCTTTAAGTTTTCTTTATCTTGCCCTACCTTATCATTAGTTACAAGAACCAATTTTGGCCCTTCAATGATACTCTCTCCAACCTCATCCCAACAAGTCGACACTCTACATTTTCTACCATACAATGCCTCAAATGGTGGCATGCCAATACTCGCTTGTCAACTATTATTGTACGCAAACACCACAAGATACAATTACTTATCCCAATCACAAGACCAGTCTAAAGCATAAGCCTTCACTATAACCTCCAACGACTAGATCATTCTCTCTGACTGTCCATATGTTTCTGGATGAAAAGATGTGTTAAAATTAAGCCTCGTACCCCAAGCCTGCTGAAATCCCTTCCAAAAATGCGAAGTAAACCTCGTATCCCTATCTGAAACTATCGACACAGGCACACCATGAAGTCTAACAATATCCCACTGAATGATCTCTATCGAATCATGAATATGAGTAGTCTCTCTAATATGTAAGAAATGAGCTAATTTTGTAAGTCTATCAACCACCACCCAAATAACATCATTCTTCCTGAAGGTCTTTTGGTAAACTAGTGACCAAATCCATGGTAAAGTTTTCCCACTTCCAAACTGGAATATCCAACTGTTGTGAAAGCCCACTAGATCTCTGATATTCAATCTTCATTTGCTGATATGTAAGACATTTCCCCATAAACTCTCTTATGTCTCGTTTCATCCCTCTCCACCAAAAGTACTTCTTCAAATCTCTATACATCTTAGTAGAACCTAGATGAATAGAGAATGAATAACTATGAGCCTCAGTCAAAAATGCATCATGAATTGCTACGTCTGCCGGCACACACAACCTACTACTCAACCATACCACACCATGATCATCAACATGAAACTTTGTTTACTTACCCTCTGCCACATTCGACCTAATAGCTTCTAACCCTGCATCATTTTTATGAGCTTTCTTAACCCTTGAGACTAGATTTAATTCCACTTTCAAACTTGTTATGCTTGCAGTTGATTCTCTAACATACAACTCTACACTTAAGCGCTCCATATCTGAAATAAGGTGCTGCTGAGTAATAAGAGATGCAACACTTCCCAAGTTCTTCGTACTAAGAGTATCTTCCACAACATTCTCCTTTCTTGGATGGTTGAAAGGCATATGACTAGGCCTATTTGTAATAAGTAGATGACAACTCAACTCAGACAAGAAACAGTAGTAAATAATAAATACTAAACAGGAATCAAGACGAAGAATGTAAAGTAGACACGAAGAATAAGAATATCAGAAGACTTGTAATGAAATTACTACTCAACACTGGAAGAAGTTCATTAATTTGTTCAAGCGTCAGTGAAAAATATGTAGGGTTTCGTGACACAAACGCAGCGGAATAAACGTAAAAAATAAATCAAAATAGCGAAACCCTCCGCAGGATCCATGCGAAAACAAAAGATTTAATTCGGAGATAAAGAATAAATACCTTTAGAAGCTTTAACAGTTCATTAATGGAAGATTAATGGAGGTCCAAAGCTTGTTTAATCACCACGTATCCCGCTCTCGCGATCTACGCTCTACGGTATCCACACGAACACTTTTCATGAAGGATTGATGTGTACTAGCACCCGAAAACTTCTTCTCTCTCTATCTTCCTCCTCTCTCAGAGCGGCTAGGGTTTTTGTAAAATCTCTATTTTATTAAATCAGCCCATAAAGAGATTATATAGAGAGAGGAATAAGTTTTCTAATTATAATCCAATTATAATTAATACTAATCCAAAATTCTAAATTATTTAATTAAGTCTCACTTAATTAATTAATTATTAATTTTGGAATTAGTTTAAGTAATTCATTTATTCTATTTATATAATTAATTAAGTCATACTTAATTAATATCATAAGGGAAAATGAAGAAAGAAAATAGAGTGAATATATGTGGAAGAGAGTGAAAATATAAAGGAGGGAAATTGAAAATTGAGATAAAATAAAAATTATTTTATCTAGGGAAAGTGAGTGAATAAAAGAGTATAATATTAAAAAATTTATACTAGCCTTATATATGCTATATTCTAATATTTATATAATTTTTGCACCAAAATTGAATTTCTTCTGAAAATTCAAAATGGAATGAAGGATAAGAAAAAGAAATTGATAAGTTCAAATACCATTCAAATGAAAGGAAGCAAAATTAATAAGTATAATTATACTTATTATATGGTATCATTTCTTACCTTTATAACTTGAATAAATTGTAAATTTTATATGTTAATAGTATATTGCATATATGTGTATGCTATGCATTTAAAAAATCAAAAAAAAATCAACAGTGTAGGGGAAGTGTAAATTAGATTTTAAAATCTACAAATGCATAAATTAGATAGCTGCATACACATATGGAAAGTTTAGGCTGTCACACACAGATTTAATTTTACACAAAACATTTTTGACAAAATAACAAAAAGGGGAAAATTGTGAGATATAGTCTTTTTTATTAGGTCTTGGATTATTTTGTCTAAACATTAAGTGTACATTAAATTAGAAATAGGAAGTTACTAAAGAACATAATAAAACTCCCTTAGCCTTATTCAAAGTGACAGTCAACCAGTATAAAGTCAAACTTGGTCAAACCGTTATTTTTTAAAGAAATCAAAATGATTTTCTCTGGACATATAACTAGATAAGAGTTATCAAAGTAATGATAAAATTATATATAATTAATATATGTGACATTTTGAGGCAAAGACTGAAGACAGACAAATACAGTATTTTTAACACTGCTTTTACGAAAGAGAAAATGTAACATTAAAATAAAAGAGTTTTGGTTTCAAAGATTTTCAAGGGAATATATTTACAATATATATTTTCTAAACTTATTTTTTCAGTTTATCTTCAGCAAAATCCTGCCTAAATATAAAATAAAGATTTTATCCAGAAAGCACCTAACTCCCTTATTTAAATGGATAAACTGCATTTTAATTCAAAAAAAAATATTCCATGGACCTCATAGTCATCATTTATTTAGGAATTTTATGTTTGAATATTTTTCAAGTCAAAACTTTAGTTCAAACGTCCACTAGTTCCGACAAATTACTATCGATTACTGTTTCGATCTATAGGGATAGAGAAATGATTATTTTCTCAAAGAAATAGTTACACATGTCCAAATGACTTGAAACTTGGGAAATGTCACTATAATATTGAAAAATAATTTTAGGATGTTTTCCGTAATTTTTGGGTGACTTTACATTTGGCCTGTATTTTCGACACGTAATTAAATGTTCGGTCAATTAAAAATCAATGAAGGTCATCTCCAAATTGAGTAGAATTTTGACCATGATCTATTAGGATTATTCTCAGATGGTTCGTAAAGGTTCATAATTTTTGGAGCATATTTTGAAAAATATCATATTTTCAACATATCATTCAGTTTCGTATTTATTAGCTTTATTAATTAACTAAATGATGTTAGCATATTTTTCCATGCAACTATGTGGCCTCTTTCAGGTGATGCAACTTTAATTTGAATTATTGTGACTCTCTTTGCTCCATGTAGTAGCCTTGTCACCCCTTTTCCCCACCTAAACCCTAAATATTTGCCTATAAATACAAGGCTTTCCCCCACTTCTTTCCCAAGCCTTTTTTAGACAAGAAATTGCTGAGATTTTCTCTCCTCAAATCACCCATTNAATCCAATTATAATTAATACTAATCCAAAATTCTAAATTATTTAATTAAGTCTCACTTAATTAATTAATTATTAATTTTGGAATTAGTTTAAGTAATTCATTTATTCTATTTATATAATTAATTAAGTCATACTTAATTAATATCATAAGGGAAAATGAAGAAAGAAAATAGAGTGAATATATGTGGAAGAGAGTGAAAATATAAAGGAGGGAAATTGAAAATTGAGATAAAATAAAAATTATTTTATCTAGGGAAAGTGAGTGAATAAAAGAGTATAATATTAAAAAATTTATACTAGCCTTATATATGCTATATTCTAATATTTATATAATTTTTGCACCAAAATTGAATTTCTTCTGAAAATTCAAAATGGAATGAAGGATAAGAAAAAGAAATTGATAAGTTCAAATACCATTCAAATGAAAGGAAGCAAAATTAATAAGTATAATTATACTTATTATATGGTATCATTTCTTACCTTTATAACTTGAATAAATTGTAAATTTTATATGTTAATAGTATATTGCATATATGTGTATGCTATGCATTTAAAAAATCAAAAAAAAATCAACAGTGTAGGGGAAGTGTAAATTAGATTTTAAAATCTACAAATGCATAAATTAGATAGCTGCATACACATATGGAAAGTTTAGGCTGTCACACACAGATTTAATTTTACACAAAACATTTTTGACAAAATAACAAAAAGGGGAAAATTGTGAGATATAGTCTTTTTTATTAGGTCTTGGATTATTTTGTCTAAACATTAAGTGTACATTAAATTAGAAATAGGAAGTTACTAAAGAACATAATAAAACTCCCTTAGCCTTATTCAAAGTGACAGTCAACCAGTATAAAGTCAAACTTGGTCAAACCGTTATTTTTTAAAGAAATCAAAATGATTTTCTCTGGACATATAACTAGATAAGAGTTATCAAAGTAATGATAAAATTATATATAATTAATATATGTGACATTTTGAGGCAAAGACTGAAGACAGACAAATACAGTATTTTTAACACTGCTTTTACGAAAGAGAAAATGTAACATTAAAATAAAAGAGTTTTGGTTTCAAAGATTTTCAAGGGAATATATTTACAATATATATTTTCTAAACTTATTTTTTCAGTTTATCTTCAGCAAAATCCTGCCTAAATATAAAATAAAGATTTTATCCAGAAAGCACCTAACTCCCTTATTTAAATGGATAAACTGCATTTTAATTCAAAAAAAAATATTCCATGGACCTCATAGTCATCATTTATTTAGGAATTTTATGTTTGAATATTTTTCAAGTCAAAACTTTAGTTCAAACGTCCACTAGTTCCGACAAATTACTATCGATTACTGTTTCGATCTATAGGGATAGAGAAATGATTATTTTCTCAAAGAAATAGTTACACATGTCCAAATGACTTGAAACTTGGGAAATGTCACTATAATATTGAAAAATAATTTTAGGATGTTTTCCGTAATTTTTGGGTGACTTTACATTTGGCCTGTATTTTCGACACGTAATTAAATGTTCGGTCAATTAAAAATCAATGAAGGTCATCTCCAAATTGAGTAGAATTTTGACCATGATCTATTAGGATTATTCTCAGATGGTTCGTAAAGGTTCATAATTTTTGGAGCATATTTTGAAAAATATCATATTTTCAACATATCATTCAGTTTCGTATTTATTAGCTTTATTAATTAACTAAATGATGTTAGCATATTTTTCCATGCAACTATGTGGCCTCTTTCAACTGATGCAACTTTAATTTGAATTATTGTGACTCTCTTTGCTCCATGTAGTAGCCTTGTCACCCCTTTTCCCCACCTAAACCCTAAATATTTGCCTATAAATACAAGGCTTTCCCCCACTTCTTTCCCAAGCCTTTTTTAGACAAGAAATTGCTGAGATTTTCTCTCCTCAAATCACCCATTTCCCAGAAAATATATGCCTCCAAAATATTTAGCAAGCAAGCTTTGATTCTTCTTGGTTTCATCACTTTTAAAGCTTATTTCACCCTCGTTCTGGATCATATAATACACACACCACACAAGATAGTTTGGGCTAACCAAATATCATATTCTAACAACCCCTAGACTTATTTAGTTGCCCCCAAAATTGTACCAAAAGTTAAGATTCTGGCGACTAGTTTTTATGTGATTTGGCTTTGATCCTAGCTTTTTCTCTTGATTTCTTTCTAGATCTCAAGGGTTATAAGTTAGTTATTTGTTATATATATATATATATATATATATATAAGCTTTGTTCGAGTTTAGTAGTGTGTACATCTTACTTTCTTGGGTGATCTTTATGTACACACCAACTCTCGTTCACGAACCCAACTCGTATCTCTTGATTTCGAAAGAAAAAGTTTGTCTCTACCTAGAGAGCACAAGAGTCATAAGTTGGTTACTTTTCTTGCATACATACATACATACATACATACATACATATATATATATATTATGCTTCTTACTGTAGTAGTATATATATTGTTCTTGTTTGGTTAGATCTTTATCTTATATATACTTGCACTTGTTAACAGGTTTATATACATGAGCTTTCATTGTTGTTATCTTTTATCGTATAAATAGAACGTAAAGTTTATAGATAACTCATATTCCGAGTTAAAATTGATTTGTATAAGTCTCCTATAAAGATATAAACAAGCACTACTTGTTGAATATTTGTGAGTTAGTCTCACTTTTTATTCCGAGTCGAAGCAACTTTGTATAAGCCAATATATTAAGGTATAAACAAAGAGCTTTCTTATTGAGTTATAAAGTGAAAAAACGAGCTCATATTCCGAGTCATACTTGTAGAATAATGGTGAGTTTTATATATATATATATATATATATATATATATATATATAATCGGAATTATTCTAGCATGTTAATGTCTTAACAGATTATTGTTAGGTCCCTTTGCATATGATACTGTTAGCATGAAATTTTAACAGTTAAATTTATCTTGTAGAAACAAAGGGGAGGGGGAATTATCATGCAGTCCTCTGTAGCAATTTAATTAGAATCCCGTTAGGTCCCAAATTCTAGCATGAAATTTATATCCAAGCACCGGTTATATCTTAACACCTAGACCTTTAAAGCATGCATATTGTTAGGTCCATAAAAAATCAAGTCTTATGGGGAGAGGGATATTATACTAACAATTACTGTTAGGTCCCAAAACTCAACAGATAAACTAGGTCCAGCCACCTGTTAATTTTCAACATATAAAACCTTAAAGCATACATATGAAATAAATAATCCGGTTAGGTCCCTTAATGTCCAAACACAATAAAATTAAGTCCAAAGGTGTGATACACAATAAATACCACTTAAATTACACATGTTATCAATCACGAGGAGAAGGATTTTGACAAACCAATGTATCAAACACATATTGGAGGGGGGAAATATACATTATACAAATGTATATATGTTTAAAAATAATCTTGAATTGTAATTTTACAACTCATTTGTTTTTAACAAAGTTAAACAAAATTAAACTTCTCCTTAACAGTGCATATAATCCTTTATGCATTATTCCTGTGATATCATTTGCAAATGTTAGTACATGATTATACATTTATGATCCACATCTCATCTGATAAAATTGATAATAGAACACTAATACTATTATGACAAAGATAGCATAAAGGCAGATATATACTTGTGAAAGACTAATGTTAAACTAGAAATGCATTTCATTAATAATAAGTGCAGCATCATACATTGTCTTAGAATTATAGCTTCAAAAAAATGGCCTAATACATTCTAGACCTCAATAAAGCTATCAACCTAACACTTGACTACACTTAATCAGCTTCAAAAATAGATAGAAGCAAACAACTAGCATCAAAAGCACATAATATTTAATCAAAAGTAAAACAGACATATGACACAAGAAAGAAATAACAACAAACAACCATCATCCCTTAATTCACCCTAGATAATAGAAATCAGATTCAAAGTACTCAATTTATTGGTTCATCACCAAGAGGAACTACACTATCTTCCTCCATTTCCACCACTCCACGAACCCTAAACTCACTAAGCTCCACTACATCCCTAGGTTCACCATTCCTAAGCAGAGCAAGCATTGAAGGAACAATGAAGGTATAACTATTCAAGATGCTCAATTGCACATTGATAACATGTGCTAGACCTTCCTCAATGACTCATGCCCTTGCTATTGTGCTCCCCAAAATACTCAGCACACTATTCTCCTTAACTTCTGTATCCTCATGCTTCTCAACTAGTTCCTTAAAGTAAATTTTAACTTCTTGAAATAATTTTTCAAGTTCCTCATACTTTTCATTAAGGAATTCAATTGCCCTATCAAAATCAGACCTAGAAATGGTATCCGAGGGCACATCAGGAGCAGAAGAGACACATTGAATGTCACTAGGCAAATTAGGCATACTAGGCATAGGGTTTTCAAAATGTGTAGAATAGTCATTCAATTGGATAGTCACTCTATTTGCCTTATTAGTGATTGTGGAAGTAACTTGGAAGTATGGCAGTTGGTTAAGGTTAAGTTTGAAGTGTTCAAAGACTTTTTTCAATAAGAGGCCATAGGCATAAATTCCCGTTTTGTGACAGTGGACCATGTGCGAGAGAATCATGAAGGGTAGGCTAAAAGTGACTTTCACTACAAGAAAAACTGAAACAGACAACGGTTTTTCCCCGTTGTCTGACACCCTATTTTCCCGTTGAGTATTGAGGCGCCGTCTGATATACACCTCAGACAACGGTACGCTAACTGTTGTCCAAAAGATAGCAAGACAACGCCCCATGTTTTAGAAACCGTTGTATAACACCTAGAAACAACAACGCTATGTTTAAAAACATATGTGTGAAATGAAGTCAGTCAAGTGTTTTAAAAATAACATATGTTGTTGTTCAAGGGTTAAGACAATGGTTTCTTAAATAAAAAGAGTTGTTTTATTAACATTTACATAACAGTTTTATCAATGAATATCATTGTTGCATAGTTGAGTCTACAACTGTTTTTTGTTGTGTTTCTTTTAGTCGAACAATTGTTTCATTTTTTTTATATATTGTATGTGTTTTCTTTAGACAAAGGTTCAGTTTATAAAAAGCCATTGTTTTAGATGTTTGCATACCATATTTTTATAAAGCCATACTATTGTCTGATGTGATTAATAACATATGTATTTATAGATGGCGCATTAGCTAAACATAGAATAGACAATGGTTTCATTTGTACAAAAACAGAGCTATAACAAGCAATGAACAAGCCAAAAATTACCAAAACTAGTCAAAAAGCCAAAAACTACCAAAATCAGTATCATTCATCCATATATTCACCACCAGTAACATTCACTCATTCACCACCAATATAAATCAATTACAAACTATACACAACCACTATTACATCTAATCCAAATTTACAACCAAAATAACTATCATCAAACCACCTAAGAATATTTACAAAAACCAACCAACTGGACACCCAAAATTTAACCATTTAAACCAATCAGGTTTTACCTTTACGTTCTCTGCCTCTTCAAGCTTTTTTTATTTTTTTAAATCAACATTTGACTTCGTCTGAGGCTTCAGCTGTTCTCCCTGCATGAGATGACAAATCAAGATATAAAAGAAGGTGAAGAACATGTCACTGGAAAACAGACACTAAACATGATGCTTCCAAGAGAAAAATTTCTTTACTCTTCTCAAAAGATTTAAATTGAAAGAATTCTCGCGTTGCTTCCAGAGAACTTTATCCAATGTTTCAAGTAATGGCCCCCAAGATCATATCCGATAGATCTTCCAGTTGCAGAAACTTTATAGCATCAAGAAGAATGCAAAGAATGCATATATCCTCACTGAGAAATTCATACTCAAACAACTAACATTCATATTCAAAAATCAGCTTCGCGAGCCATAACTATTGCAGTTATATCTACCTGATATATGTTATCGATGCTCTAACTTGATGGCATGTCAGGTATAACAGTTTTAATGCTTCCAGTTGCATCAATCAGCTGCACACTTTCAGGAGGATAGAGAATTCTACAAAAAATAATTGTAAAAATTCAAATAGGAAGATAACATATATATTCTACAGCTTCACCGATATATCTCTCCAAAACCCACCAGAATCCCCAATCACTTGCTTCAACTTCCAGGGCATAATAAACCCAACAATCTCAGCAATCTCGAATTTGTTCATAATTTTCTTTGAGTAATCCTGGCTTCATTGATAGGAACATCTATTCCTTCAATCATGTTTATAACTGCAAAATAAATGTTTTAACGTAAGAATGCATCACAATGTTGAGAGGGAGTGATAGGGTTTCATACCCAACCATATATGACACAAACTAATAAGAATGAAGCTTAACATTCAAAGTAATCATATTAGTCTCTCAGTAATACACATTCAAGAAATTAGTTACTAAAACTCTATGTTTCTTGTATATTCTATAAAATTCAGATCCTGCTTCAATCAAGAAACATGGAATCGAATATAGCATAACATTCATATTAAAAATATATTTATAGGATCTATGCAACTTTCCTTAGCCCAACCATTAGTTCTTGAAATGTAACTTTTTCATCCTTGTTGGTGTCTATCAAGGTAAACATGTCTCTCATAACTTCTACTTCTTTGAGGTTCAAGAATTACAAGTTTCTTTTACCACTCACGGCAATCTCTGCTCGCAAAAATATTGCTAATATTACAATTTTGAAACATACTGGAAAATAAAATAGGAAGAAAAGTAGTTAGAGCTACACCCTATTCAGATTCTGCAATAATAGCACAAAAGCAAACCCAACTCTTAAATTATTTGTCTAAAATAATACCCAGAAGCCAACAAGAAGCACGATTCACATGCTATAACCTCTTGTATGATAAATCAAGTATACCAACCCAAAAGTTACACTTCAATAGCCATCAATCCAAGTATAAATTAAAGTATAACTAATTAAGATGCTAAATACAAAATAATACTAAAAAACTAATTAATACAACATAAAAATTAGTTGAGCAAACATTAAGAGTAACAAAAGCCCCAAATCACCATAATCGGTAAAACCCAAGCTACAAACCGAAATCACATAATTGAAATCAGGTATTACCTCAAAATCGAAGCCCAAACCGAACAAATTACAAATCTAAACCGAACAAGTCCTAATTTGAATCCCTGAAATCAAAGAGACTGGATTATTATTTAAAATGAAATAGAAAATAACATAAAGTAAGAAATCAATTGAACATAAATCGAAGAACCCCAAATTTAAAGAGAAGAAATTGATTGATAAGCCCTGATTTGAAGAAGTATAAAACCAAAGTCTCAAATCAAATGGAAATAGATGGTAGAAATCAATTAAAATTGAGAGATTTCACCAGCGCTAGAAAGTGAGATGAGAGGGCGGCTGAATGTGAAATTAACCGTAATAGATATATTATGTTGTGGTGGGGAGAGTGGGAAATAAAAATCTGATAAAGGGGGAAATGAAATATTGGGTAACGGGGAAATTACAATACCTTAAGGGGGAAATTTTTGTGCAAGAGGGGAAATAATTTTGGGTAAAGGGGAAATATAAAAATATTATAATATTCATTCGATTAATTAAGGAGTTGCAATTTTAAAAAAATTATATAGCTTGAACAATGGATAAATTAAGATGTTTTTTATTTTGAACAAATATATTAATGATATTGTATATAGGATATTTAATAAGAGTATGTAAAATTAGGATATGATTTAGATATAATATAATATTATAAAAAGTGTTAACGAAACTGACTACAAAAAATCTAAAGCCGGGTTATAATAATATAGTATAAAATTTTTTATTTTTAGTCTTACATCAATTTTTTAATGATAGTGATATGATTATTTTATATTAATTTTAATTTTTTGAATGGTTTATTAATTTTAATTTATTTGTTAAAAATATTTTAATTTCAATAATTAGAAAAACATAAAAATCAAATTTAATTTTTTTTAAAAATTTTATACATCACTAATACATATAGAGGGAGGAAATTTTATTTATAATCAGGAAAAGGGGGAACATGTTAAAACATTAAAAAAAACAATATTTTAGTATTCATTTGATTTATATAATGAGTCGCTATTTTAAACAAATTAATAGTTCAATTAGTAACGGTTAAATTGAGATATTTTAATATTTGGTACAATTATATTAATTATATTATATATAAAATATTTAATATAAGTATATAAATTTAGGATATAATCTAAATATAATATTAGAAAAAGGGTTAATGAAACCAACTACAAAAAAATCTCAAGTTTGGTTATAAATTTATAGTATAAATATTATTATTTTTAGTGTTATATATTTTTAATTTAATACGGAACTAATTATAGTATTATAAAAAACCTCAATGTGTACATCCTAACTTTTAAACATAAAAATAAACTCATAACTCATAATATAAATTTGTTACAAAAATTAAATTTATTAAAAAACTACCAAAAAGACAACCGTTTTTACATTTAAAAACTATTGTCTTTATACAACACATACAACACAATTGCTAAAAAAACTGTTGTCTGTTTAACAGTAAATGACAAAAATTAACTTTTTATAATAAGACGAAAAATGTTTCTAGAAGATTTTTTAATACTTTTGTTAAAAAAAGCACACAAAATAAATTTAAAAATTCTATTTTTTTTACACAGCACAAACATCGAAATATCTTAACATCCGTACGGTTGGATCATCGAAAAAATTAATTTTAATTTAATAAGAAAGAAATTATAGATTTATCATAAACTCAATATCTACTTCTTAACTCATTCATATATAAAATGTATACTCATATTGTTCCAATTACAAAACTATTATTTATTATTAACAAACTATATACATTTATATGTATCCATATTATAAAATTATAAAATTTTAATTTATTTTATCTTTGTAAAATGAGTTAATATTTTAAATTTTAATTTTTTATAAAAACTTAAACCTGTATTCATAATTTTAATTATAACAACGTGCATACATAATTATTTCGCTCTTGTAACGTATCATATAATTTTATTGTAATATTTTATTTATAATTAGTAAAATGAGAATTTTAATTTATTTTGTTTTTATAAAATGAGTAATTATTTTTATTTTTAATTATTTTTTAATAAAATAAGTAACTATAATAATAATTATTATTATAATTATAACAACGTGTTTCCATATATACCTATTTCGCCGTAATTTATCGAAATGACATTATAAACACAATTTTTTAATCTATAAAATGAGACTTTTAATTTATTTTATTTTATAAAATGAATAAATATTTTAAATTTAATTATAATTATATACGCATATATTTAAATGAACATGTGCTGCCTTGAGACACTTATCTAGCTTCCTCGTTTTACCTCCCCACTTTTTCCCTTTTCCTTCTTTTTCATCTTCCTATTGCTTCGTCTTCATCTTGTCTCTTCTTCTTATTGTCTCCTCTTCGAGAATCACTTCTCTTGTCTAGCTTCAAATTTTACTTTCCAAATCAATCAAAATTACAATATATTTTCCAAATGACTAATAAAATGCGGGAGTTTTTCATCAAGCAACAATATATTTTCTTATGTTTTTAAATGCTTAAAATGATTCATTTTTTATGAATTTTGGTTTTTTTTAAGCTATAACTTAGAAAAATATATTTAATTATGTATATGTACTAATATATATATTTTGCTAGTAATTAGTAGATAATTTATGGTTCGAATAAGAGTTATTAATATGTTTTCTTGTTTAAAAGTTAGGATATAAGCATTAAGAATTTTTATAAAACTATAATTAGCTCCATATTAAATTAAAAATATTTTTTAATTTAATCAAACCGTACGGATGTTAAGATCTTTTGGTTTTAGTTATGTATAAAAAATTAAAATTTTTAAAATTTATTTTATGTATTTTTTAACTAAACTAATAAAATGTGCTTAAAAGCATTTTTCGTCTTATTATGAAAAGGTAATTTTTGTCATCTTCTGTGAAACAGACAACTATTTTCACAAAAATTGTGTTGTATGAGTTAAACGAAGACAACGATTTTCTACGTAAAACCGTTTTAAAATAAACCGTTGTGTAGAGTTCTTACTTTGCACAACACAATATTGAAAAAGTGTTATCTGATGAGCTGTATCAGACAACACAATATTGTACTGTTGTGTGAAAACGTCTTACATAATGCCTCACAATAAACACATGTCTGATATCAACAACGGTTTCTTATAGAATTGTCTCAAGTCTATTCAAACAACAGCTTTATTAAACTGTTGTATGGAGCTATTGCTATGCACAATATGACATATAAAAAGTGTTGTATGATTGAGTTTTTTAGGCAAGGGGTTTAAACTGTTATATAACACATGGATTAGACAACAGTTTTTCAGGGGGGGAAATAAACCATTGTATGTTAATTCTTGACAACACTTTTTTCGCTGAGCGTTGTCTTATTGGTGTTGTCTGAAGCTGTTTTTCTTGTAGTGTTTGTGGCAAGCAAGCTTGAACATAAGCTTGGTTTCTTGAAAGGACATGATTTTGTCACCACTTGTGTTTTGGAAAATGTTGGCTCTTAAGATCAATGCCATGGTTTGAAAGGTGAAGGTGAAGTGTTCATAGGAAATACCTTTCTCAGTCAATTCTAGGGATAAGGGCAATTCAATGCCACACAAGACAGAAAAGTAGAGTTTCATCTCCAATTTATTGAAGACAAAGTCAGCATTGACATCAATGTTTCCATGGTTACAGATCTTAATGTTCAGTTTTAAGGCATTGGTAAGCTCAATGTGATCAAGAATAAAGTACTTTCCATTGACCACACTAGTAAGGAACATAACCTTTTGGACACCATGTTTGACCTCCAAGTTACTATAAACTCACTAACCATATTAGGAAAAACTTTCATATTAGGGTTATAGAGGACTGGCTCTCATTTGGCCATAACAAAGATGTTGTAAAGCTCAGTTCTGTTGTCTATGTGGATCGAGCAACCTGGCTGCAGTTTGCTTTTGGTGGGTTTAGAGGGCAGCGAAAGTGGGGATTTACCAAGATCCATGAGTTTTCTTTGTTTCTTCCTATTTCTATTTCTAGAGGAACTGGGGACAGTGGTGTTTGACTCATTGTAGGGGCCTAGACAAAATGTTGTATTTATAAACACATCTTCATTTTCTATTTGGAAATGAGAACAAGAAATAAATACTACCACGGAAATTATATGCAAGAAGATAGATGAAGTAATGTGCACGAAGACAAACAAAAGAAGGTGAAAATGATAAATGCATAAACACATTTTTGCTTTTAAACACAAAAAGTTTTGCAAATAAGTACACCTGCAGATATCAAACAGTGCAGGAACGGGTACAAACAGTGTAGGTATAGTCCTAAAGGTATTGTAAACAGTGCAGAGTTACTCTAAGATGTGCAGGTGCATTTAATGAGATGTTCATAAACATACACCTATTTATATTATTTTCTATTTTCTATCTCAGATTTGTAGGCATGAATTACAGATAAGGTACCAATTTAAAATTATGTAGGCATGGATCATAGGACTAGTACACTATGCATGTTTCAGGACATATACATATAAATATATATGTTGCACCAATTACATTCATGCATGCATATTATGAGCAATTCTTGTAGTTAAATTATACTTAGACATAATTGATTATAGACATAAGTTAGCAATTCTTGTCACACATAATGTACACAACTAAATCTGATTATATATAGACATATTACATTAGCAAATTTGTGCAGGCAAATTATTTCATGTCATAAAAATAATGCAGGCTTGTTATAACTGATCTTAATCAGATAAATTGTACACAGTTCATTTAACAATTGATTAAGGAAAATATATGAGAACCTATATGTCTGAAAGACATATGACTAGGCCTATTTGTAATAATTAGATGATAACTCAACTCAGATAAGAAAATAAATTAAATAATAATTATTAAAATAAGAATCAAGACGAAGAAAGTCAACTAGACATGAAGAATCAGATTATCAGAAGTATTTTTATGAGATTGTTACTCAACACTGGAAGAAGTTCATTAAAATGTTCAAACATCAGTGAAAAATAAAGTGGTAGTATTTTAGAAGAATTCAGAAGATACAGAAGATTTTTTATGGCTACTACACGAAGATTCTAAAAGAAGAAAAATACTAAGAGGAAAGACAGTAAAGCTAAAAAAGAACAGAAGACCAAAGCTTAAAGTTATAAGATGGAGAATATTTATTATAGTATGATACAAATGAACTAGATAGTACATTTGTGTGTCAACTAAAATAATAAATATTCATCATCTAGCTAAAGTGATTTTATGACAGAAGACACAGCGAAGACGGGAAGATTTCAGAACTGACAACACGGTTATACAAGTCAAGATAGTAATTTAATTCTACTATCTAAAGTTATTTGATTATTTAATTTATCTAATTAAATTAATTTAAGTTGAATTTAATTTAATTTATAAATAATTTAATTAATTAAATAGAATTAATTTATTATAAAAGATATGACTTAATATGATTTTTAATATAATTCAAATGACTCATTAATAAGTCATACTGAATTATAATAAAAAGTCATACCGAATTTATGAAAATAATTCATACTAGACTTAATAAAAAAGGTCATACCGATTGAAGGAAGAAAGGTCATGCTGAAGCACTTACAAAAAGTCATACCGAGCAATTGCCAAAAGTCATACCGAATTCCTTTAATTCAAAAGTCATATCGAGCCTCATTGACAGAAAGTCATACCAAAGGATTAAAAGTCATACCGAAGGTTTACAAGTCATACCGAAGGTTTAGAAGTCATACCTGGCCTTTTGAAAAGTCATATAAGTGTTAAAAATGTCATGCAGACTTAAATAAAGTCTGTAAAATATCCTGTGCTAGAAAGTCATGCAAGCTTTACTATCTCTATAAATATGAAGCCTTCACTTCAAATTTAAGTGTCGATTGAAAAACATTCAAATTTCTGAAATTTGTATGCATTGTAATATTCACATATTTATGTGCAAGTTTAGAATATAATTGTTAAACCGAACACTTCATGTCGAATTCGTTTTAGATCAGTTTATCAATTATATACAATTTTCATCAGATTAATTTTATAATACTTTTCAAGTTAAAATTATATCTTATAATTGAACCATATTTCATTAAAATTAATATTTTATGATTAATTAAAATAATTTTTTTTAATCCGAAATTTCGCGATAATTTGTAGATATTTTATTCAACCCCCCATTCTACAATATCAGGGACCAACAATTGGCATTAGAGTTGGTTGATATTTTTAATATGAGATCCTGACCAAATATTCTGCAACTCATACAGATCTCAAAAATTATTTTTAATTCAAAATAATTTTTATTCGAAATAATTTTTTCACAAAAAATATTTTTGATGCAAAATTGTTTTAAGTCAAAAGTTAAAATATTTTTTGAAACACTTAGTTTTTAATCTTATTAAAGATGAGTACACAAAAAGTGACAATCATTAAAATTCTACAGTTTGATAAAGATCACTATAATTTGTGGAAGCATTTTGAAATTAACCACGACTACTTTAAAATTGGTAACATTTTGAATTTATAAAATATTTATAAATAAAATTATAAATGGGATATATTAGTAAATCAGTTTCTAAAATGGGTCATATTAGAAAAAAACCTTTTTTTGTCACGGACAAAATCCTAACTTTTTTTTACAAAAACGAAGAATCATTTTATTGATATATAATATCCGATAATACAACACAAAGATAATAAAAGTTTATCATCTAACTGAAAGTTATGCTTAATCAATCCATGGGTCGAACAACCAATAAGAAAGAGATTTCCCAAAAGTTTAGATAGTAAAAAACCTTTATATTCGACACGGTCTCCTTAAAACCCCATTTGAGTAAAACTGTATCGGAAAAACCTCAAAGGGGAAAAAGAGTGCTCTAAAATGTTCATAAAAATATCAATTTACATAGTAGCTCCTAACACAAACACTAGAGATTCTTGAAGTTTTGTGAGTCCCTAGTGCTAACAATCTAGCCACGTATTTTTACTTTCACCATTAAATCCAAGCTCCTGTTTGCATCCACCTTCTCTTTACCCTTCTTCCCATCCAAGTGAGTCTGAAAAATCACCAAATCAACCACAAAACTAAATCAAGGTAACATTACCAAAATATTAATTAATATTTATTATATTCAATATACTTAATAAATAGAATTTATATTAAAAATAATATTAATAATAATAAATAAATAGATTTTGTATATATCTAACCAAAACGGTCACCTTCGGTTAGACACATAAAACTCTGAGTACTCATAAATAAATAAGAATGTACTTCCCTTTTATTGCTCCTTCCAATCCGATTTCTCATAACAGATACAGAAGTTATCTAAAATGACACAGATTCGTCAACTAATGACAGATAATACACACCAATAAATGGTCCAAAAAGTCAACATTTATAGCACACTCTTAATAGGCACAAAACTTCCATATAAAATGGCTCAATCTTTATGGCATATTTGATTAAAGAAAAACTTTACAAAAAATACAATTATTAAAATGTTTTTATTTAAAAACAATAAAATAAATGCAAGCATTTAAAATTGTAATGAAAGAAATAATAAATTGTAATTTTATAAAGTTAAAAATCAAATACTTGTTTTACGAAAGAAAATAAAGTTCAGCCTAAAACAATCAAAAATCGTAACTGAAACTATTTATTGCCAATTAATGATAATAAAATTTCTTAAATTGGTACCTCTAATTTTGCCCAAATGAAAGTCAAATAATGCATAAATTATGATTTTGAAATGGTCAACCTCCTTTAAAAACCAACACAATATAGCAAATAAGGAAAAAAATGTTCACCATGAATAACAACAAATAAATTGACATGTATTAATTTTCGTGAAACGAGGACACAAATTCTATGCAACTGAGAAAACAAGAATTTGAACAATATATAGTATCTAACTCTGAATGTTAGTGCTGCTAGAATTCTTGTTGTATACGACACGAAAACAATTAATATAAAGAGTATATGAACTCTGTAGTTATTGGCTCTTGTTGGAAGGATAAGGTTGTTAGGTCCCAAATAATGGGTGGTATTAGCTAGAAGGGGGTTGAATAGCTATATACCATTTTTAAATTTTATAGCTTGATGTTTTTAAATTTCTTTTCTCTTTTTAAAATCATTACTAGTCAACTAATAAATAAAGTGCGGAAAGTAAAAAAGAGAAAAGAAATAGAGTACAACACAATATTTGTATTCTGGTTTGTCATGGCGCAATCCCCTAACGTATCCACTCACCCCTAGTCCAGTCCCAGAGTCCCACCCTGAACTCGAGATTTTGCACTATAAAAATATGTACATCTTATAGTGGCGGAGAAGCATTTTACAACAGTATGTAACTATCTTGGACCTTAACTTCTCGTTAACCCCTCAAAATATAATAGTAAACCTACTTGATTTATCTTGGAGCGTAACTCCCTATTACCTCCTCACAATCAAAGTAGTACCCCTACGAACCGGTCTTAGAGGGTAACTCCCTGTTACCCCTTCACAGGCAAGTAGGACCCCTACGAGCTGGTCTTAGAGCGTAACTTCTCGTTACCTCTTCACAGAAAAGTAGTATCCCTTACGATCTTATCTTGGAGTGTAACTTCCCCTTTAACTCCTCAAATATATGTAAAATCCCTTCTTAGACTATGTTCTTCTACAACAATGTAGGTCTTGGATCCGGATTTTAGGTCTTGGGTCTTTCCTTTTCCTCACGGTGCAAAGACATCCAACTCCCCATCGGTGTGTCTAGGACTTGGGTCTTAAAACAAGAATCACCTCACTTAACTTTCACCTCACTAACAAGGTCTATACAACAAGTACTATGATTTTTAATATCCCTGTTTAAACAAAGAAGATTGGTCAGACTAGTATATTACTGTACTAGACCAAAAAGATAAACAAATATATATAAGATAGCCGAAGCAATAATATATATATAAATATGAGTTGGGGCAAGTCACTTAATCGAAGGACTAATCACTCGAAAGGGTAAGTCACTTGTCAAAAAGGACGAACCACATGTTGTGTACTAATGTGTATGCAAGAAAGCAAGCGTGTATGCTAAAGTAAAGTGCGGAAATTAAAAGCGTATGAATGCAAGCACTTAAAGTAAATATTTTCTTTTTATTTTCTTTTTTATTGTTTGATATATAAGGCCAAGGGTATATGAACTAAACTAATGGCTGAATATATTGACTTGATTTATATCAAACTCATTGAGTCTTGTTGTTTATAAAAGCCTTGAAATGAAACTATAAGACTCTTTACAAACTACTAGAGAATATGTATGTTGTTTGGAGAGTGTTTTAAAAGATAGAGAGTAAAAAACTATAGTGTAAAGGTGAAGAATGAAAGTGAATGAGATAGTATAAACAGTGGGGAACATGAGTGATACGTGGCAACTTCGTATTGGGTCTCGAAACGAGGATCGAGAAAAAATACATCATTGGCCATGACTGATATATATGTATGTATAGGTATAGTTGTGTATATGAAGAGAGATGGGAATTTGGGGCGTTAACTGAAGTATTAACAGGGCACGCCTATATGTTGGGAAGTTTAACTTTTTAAAGAAATAGTTGGATTGAATTATGATTTAGTGTTGAAGACAGATGTTTTATAAGACTTGCCCTATGGGAAGTTACGTCCATAAGTATAATAGTATACCAAGAAAAAAGTCACCTAAAACATCTGTGATGCTCTATCAGACTTGGGGGGTAGTTGTTATATCCACGTTTTGTAACGGTGGAATATGGAAGGCTCATCCTTCTCCGAGACCATAGGGCGCGTCCTGATTAATCTTTTGGGATCAGCCTATTCCATCAGTTGTCAAGTCTAGTACGCTGTTATCACTTGCCTCGATTTGTTTATATCTCCTTCATCCATGCTTATTTATGCCTATTGAAGGTCATAACTCTATATTCCTCGGGTTGCCCTTGCAGGGGAGTTATGGTGTGGTGCTAACCTTGTCTTCCAAGATCCTTTCGCTATACTCAGACGGGTGATTAGTGCATAATTTTACATATTTTATTGCTCGCTTTCGTATTTTTATTAGTTAATTTATTACATTTTCCTTATTTTACAGGTAAGTAAAATAATTAATAAAAGGTGAAGAAATGGGCTAGGAAGGGTAAAATTGGAAGAAAAATGAAGTCAAGAGAGTAAAAAGACAAAAGAAGGAGTTGGTAGATGCAAGATATAGATCAATGGCCAAGATTGACCCAACACAACCCAAAAACCCTATTTCTAGCCTATAAGTACCCCCTCTTTCTATCATCTAGCCCATCTCTAGTTTTACCCTAGTTTTAGTAGTAGCCTCTCTTTTATTTTTCTAAATCTAGTTTTTAGCTCTCTCCAATATTGTAAACACTTTTCATATTAATGCAAGTATTTATTTTCTTTTATACTAGTCTTCATCTTCATCTTTTATAAGCCTTAGTTTCTTTTATGCTAGTTTCCATCTTATCTTCTTTAAATTTATGGCTATGATATCTTTCTAAGTACCACAAGTTATATACTTGGGAAATAAAAGGAGTCCTTTCAGATTAATATTCTAGATCNTTTACTTATCTCTCTACTTTACTCCTTAGTTTTATTGTTTATTATCTTGTCATGAGCCCATTTAAATCTCTATTTTAAATGTGGGTTCAATGATTTAGATCTCTAAATTTATTATTGTTGGCTTTTTATTCAAGATTGTAGAACTAGTTTTGGTTGTTGGGTTTGATATTTACTTGTAGTTGTTTAAATATTTTAGATAGAGATTTGGTTGTTGGTAGTGTTAAAACTTAACTCTTTAAATTTTAGATCTACTTTTATATTTTACTTGTCTCATTCACCTTTATGGTTATGACTCATTTCAATTCCATCAAGTAAAAATTAAAGTACTTGAGATTGAAAGGAGCCCCTTTAGTTTAATGTTCTTAAATCTACTTTTATTTTTTTATGTTGTAGTTGAACCCCTTTTAAATCTCCATTTTATTAGTGGGTTTAATATTTTAGAGATAAATTTATTTCTTTGTGGGTGTTAGAATTTACATCTACTTTTTAGTTGTTAGATTTGTTAAAATAGCTTTAAAAGTTTGATATTTTAGATGTAATTTTGCTTTGGAGTTGTATTAAATTTTAGATCTAATTTTAGTACTATTAATTGNTTTTCACAAAAAATATTTTTGATGCAAAATTGTTTTAAGTCAAAAGTTAAAATATTTTTTGAAACACTTAGTTTTTAATCTTATTAAAGATGAGTACACAAAAAGTGACAATCATTAAAATTCTACAGTTTGATAAAGATCACTATAATTTGTGGAAGCATTTTGAAATTAACCACGACTACTTTAAAATTGGTAACATTTTGAATTTATAAAATATTTATAAATAAAATTATAAATGGGATATATTAGTAAATCAGTTTCTAAAATGGGTCATATTAGAAAAAAACCTTTTTTTGTCACGGACAAAATCCTAACTTTTTTTTACAAAAACGAAGAATCATTTTATTGATATATAATATCCGATAATACAACACAAAGATAATAAAAGTTTATCATCTAACTGAAAGTTATGCTTAATCAATCCATGGGTCGAACAACCAATAAGAAAGAGATTTCCCAAAAGTTTAGATAGTAAAAAACCTTTATATTCGACACGGTCTCCTTAAAACCCCATTTGAGTAAAACTGTATCGGAAAAACCTCAAAGGGGAAAAAGAGTGCTCTAAAATGTTCATAAAAATATCAATTTACATAGTAGCTCCTAACACAAACACTAGAGATTCTTGAAGTTTTGTGAGTCCCTAGTGCTAACAATCTAGCCACGTATTTTTACTTTCACCATTAAATCCAAGCTCCTGTTTGCATCCACCTTCTCTTTACCCTTCTTCCCATCCAAGTGAGTCTGAAAAATCACCAAATCAACCACAAAACTAAATCAAGGTAACATTACCAAAATATTAATTAATATTTATTATATTCAATATACTTAATAAATAGAATTTATATTAAAAATAATATTAATAATAATAAATAAATAGATTTTGTATATATCTAACCAAAACGGTCACCTTCGGTTAGACACATAAAACTCTGAGTACTCATAAATAAATAAGAATGTACTTCCCTTTTATTGCTCCTTCCAATCCGATTTCTCATAACAGATACAGAAGTTATCTAAAATGACACAGATTCGTCAACTAATGACAGATAATACACACCAATAAATGGTCCAAAAAGTCAACATTTATAGCACACTCTTAATAGGCACAAAACTTCCATATAAAATGGCTCAATCTTTATGGCATATTTGATTAAAGAAAAACTTTACAAAAAATACAATTATTAAAATGTTTTTATTTAAAAACAATAAAATAAATGCAAGCATTTAAAATTGTAATGAAAGAAATAATAAATTGTAATTTTATAAAGTTAAAAATCAAATACTTGTTTTACGAAAGAAAATAAAGTTCAGCCTAAAACAATCAAAAATCGTAACTGAAACTATTTATTGCCAATTAATGATAATAAAATTTCTTAAATTGGTACCTCTAATTTTGCCCAAATGAAAGTCAAATAATGCATAAATTATGATTTTGAAATGGTCAACCTCCTTTAAAAACCAACACAATATAGCAAATAAGGAAAAAAATGTTCACCATGAATAACAACAAATAAATTGACATGTATTAATTTTCGTGAAACGAGGACACAAATTCTATGCAACTGAGAAAACAAGAATTTGAACAATATATAGTATCTAACTCTGAATGTTAGTGCTGCTAGAATTCTTGTTGTATACGACACGAAAACAATTAATATAAAGAGTATATGAACTCTGTAGTTATTGGCTCTTGTTGGAAGGATAAGGTTGTTAGGTCCCAAATAATGGGTGGTATTAGCTAGAAGGGGGTTGAATAGCTATATACCATTTTTAAATTTTATAGCTTGATGTTTTTAAATTTCTTTTCTCTTTTTAAAATCATTACTAGTCAACTAATAAATAAAGTGCGGAAAGTAAAAAAGAGAAAAGAAATAGAGTACAACACAATATTTGTATTCTGGTTTGTCATGGCGCAATCCCCTAACGTATCCACTCACCCCTAGTCCAGTCCCAGAGTCCCACCCTGAACTCGAGATTTTGCACTATAAAAATATGTACATCTTATAGTGGCGGAGAAGCATTTTACAACAGTATGTAACTATCTTGGACCTTAACTTCTCGTTAACCCCTCAAAATATAATAGTAAACCTACTTGATTTATCTTGGAGCGTAACTCCCTATTACCTCCTCACAATCAAAGTAGTACCCCTACGAACCGGTCTTAGAGGGTAACTCCCTGTTACCCCTTCACAGGCAAGTAGGACCCCTACGAGCTGGTCTTAGAGCGTAACTTCTCGTTACCTCTTCACAGAAAAGTAGTATCCCTTACGATCTTATCTTGGAGTGTAACTTCCCCTTTAACTCCTCAAATATATGTAAAATCCCTTCTTAGACTATGTTCTTCTACAACAATGTAGGTCTTGGATCCGGATTTTAGGTCTTGGGTCTTTCCTTTTCCTCACGGTGCAAAGACATCCAACTCCCCATCGGTGTGTCTAGGACTTGGGTCTTAAAACAAGAATCACCTCACTTAACTTTCACCTCACTAACAAGGTCTATACAACAAGTACTATGATTTTTAATATCCCTGTTTAAACAAAGAAGATTGGTCAGACTAGTATATTACTGTACTAGACCAAAAAGATAAACAAATATATATAAGATAGCCGAAGCAATAATATATATATAAATATGAGTTGGGGCAAGTCACTTAATCGAAGGACTAATCACTCGAAAGGGTAAGTCACTTGTCAAAAAGGACGAACCACATGTTGTGTACTAATGTGTATGCAAGAAAGCAAGCGTGTATGCTAAAGTAAAGTGCGGAAATTAAAAGCGTATGAATGCAAGCACTTAAAGTAAATATTTTCTTTTTATTTTCTTTTTTATTGTTTGATATATAAGGCCAAGGGTATATGAACTAAACTAATGGCTGAATATATTGACTTGATTTATATCAAACTCATTGAGTCTTGTTGTTTATAAAAGCCTTGAAATGAAACTATAAGACTCTTTACAAACTACTAGAGAATATGTATGTTGTTTGGAGAGTGTTTTAAAAGATAGAGAGTAAAAAACTATAGTGTAAAGGTGAAGAATGAAAGTGAATGAGATAGTATAAACAGTGGGGAACATGAGTGATACGTGGCAACTTCGTATTGGGTCTCGAAACGAGGATCGAGAAAAAATACATCATTGGCCATGACTGATATATATGTATGTATAGGTATAGTTGTGTATATGAAGAGAGATGGGAATTTGGGGCGTTAACTGAAGTATTAACAGGGCACGCCTATATGTTGGGAAGTTTAACTTTTTAAAGAAATAGTTGGATTGAATTATGATTTAGTGTTGAAGACAGATGTTTTATAAGACTTGCCCTATGGGAAGTTACGTCCATAAGTATAATAGTATACCAAGAAAAAAGTCACCTAAAACATCTGTGATGCTCTATCAGACTTGGGGGGTAGTTGTTATATCCACGTTTTGTAACGGTGGAATATGGAAGGCTCATCCTTCTCCGAGACCATAGGGCGCGTCCTGATTAATCTTTTGGGATCAGCCTATTCCATCAGTTGTCAAGTCTAGTACGCTGTTATCACTTGCCTCGATTTGTTTATATCTCCTTCATCCATGCTTATTTATGCCTATTGAAGGTCATAACTCTATATTCCTCGGGTTGCCCTTGCAGGGGAGTTATGGTGTGGTGCTAACCTTGTCTTCCAAGATCCTTTCGCTATACTCAGACGGGTGATTAGTGCATAATTTTACATATTTTATTGCTCGCTTTCGTATTTTTATTAGTTAATTTATTACATTTTCCTTATTTTACAGGTAAGTAAAATAATTAATAAAAGGTGAAGAAATGGGCTAGGAAGGGTAAAATTGGAAGAAAAATGAAGTCAAGAGAGTAAAAAGACAAAAGAAGGAGTTGGTAGATGCAAGATATAGATCAATGGCCAAGATTGACCCAACACAACCCAAAAACCCTATTTCTAGCCTATAAGTACCCCCTCTTTCTATCATCTAGCCCATCTCTAGTTTTACCCTAGTTTTAGTAGTAGCCTCTCTTTTATTTTTCTAAATCTAGTTTTTAGCTCTCTCCAATATTGTAAACACTTTTCATATTAATGCAAGTATTTATTTTCTTTTATACTAGTCTTCATCTTCATCTTTTATAAGCCTTAGTTTCTTTTATGCTAGTTTCCATCTTATCTTCTTTAAATTTATGGCTATGATATCTTTCTAAGTACCACAAGTTATATACTTGGGAAATAAAAGGAGTCCTTTCAGATTAATATTCTAGATCTAGTTTACTTCATCTCTCTACTTTACTCCTTAGTTTTATTTTTTATTATCTTGCCATGAGCCATTTAAATCTCTATTTTAAATGTGGGTTCAATGATTTAGATCTCTAAATTTATTATTGTTGGCTTTTTATTCAAGATTGTAGATCTAGTTTTGGTTGTTGGGTTTGATATTTACTTGTAGTTGTTTAAATATTTTAGATAGAGATTTGGTTGTTGGTAGTGTTAAAACTTAACTCTTTAAATTTTAGATCTACTTTTATATTTTACTTGTCTCATTCACCTTTATGGTTATGACTCATTTCAATTCCATCAAGTAAAAATTAAAGTACTTGAGATTGAAAGGAGCCCCTTTAGTTTAATGTTCTTAAATCTACTTTTATTTTTTTATGTTGTAGTTGAACCCCTTTTAAATCTCCATTTTATTAGTGGGTTTAATATTTTAGAGATAAATTTATTTCTTTGTGGGTGTTAGAATTTACATCTACTTTTTAGTTGTTAGATTTGTTAAAATAGCTTTAAAAGTTTGATATTTTAGATGTAATTTTGCTTTGGAGTTGTATTAAATTTTAGATCTAATTTTAGTACTATTAATTGTGGTCTTTAATTTGTAGATCTAGATTTAAATTTTATTTTTGTTGTACAAGCACTAGTCTTCATTTGTCCATTTTTTTATTTTTGCCAAGTATTTTAATTAATGTTTAAAATTTAGTTAGTTTCATTACTAGAATTTTTAATTAGCTTATTATCATTTTTTAGTCATTCGTTAATAACTCATCTCAAAATTAATTGGTCTGGTTCGCCTAAATTAAAAATTAAGGTTTTTATAAAAATAATTTTAGTCCTTGCAGAATGAATCTTTTAATTATTAAAACGATGTGAATTGTGCACTTGCAATTTAAAATCTCAATTTTTCACACATCAACGGGTTGCCCTCGTTTGGGGGCTTACGACGTATCATACATTTACGGTGGATCTAGTGATGGCATGCACTCAAAGTACCTTGAAAATATCTGTAGTGGACCGGCTATAGCCCATGATTTCCGTGTCAGCGTCGGATCCAAGAAGTACTTAGACCTTATACTGGGCCTATCCAAATATGCCCAAATGTAGAGACCTCTTTCAAGTGGGTTTCTTTTGTCTCTTTGCCGTATTTGATTCGAAGAAGGAAACTCCATTTTCTATTTGGCCTCTACTTTGTCAAGAACTATGTGGGTTTGATCATCTACTTTACCTATAAATATAGGTACGTATGCGCATTATTGGGGGTCATAATTATTAGAGCTCACAGTCGTTAGAGAATAAAACTCTAATTATTCTGAAACCTAATAATTTCAGCCTCCAATTTCATACAAACCACCACACTCCAGTGATAACTCAGGCTCGTTAGATCTTTTATCGACAAAAAACCTTAATCTTTATTGATTACCATATTTCTTTATCAACAATATGAAGAGTTTATTTGATTACCTTAAATACCAAGATTCTAATTGCTCCTATCAAACCCTAAAAACTCGTCATTACCATGTTAAAAAGATACCGGTCTATAATTATATAAACAGTGTATTATATTTTACCCATTTTTGAAACTATTCACAAAAATGCTATTGTCATATATCAAACAAATATATTGAAATTATAATATATCAACAATCTTAGATCGATTCTCCGGGTTCTGTTGATAGCATGGTTCTCCCCGGAACTCTAGCCATGTGTATCATATCAAATACATACCCATATATACACATATTAACTTATATAATTATGCATAAATTGTATTTGAAAGAATGGATAGAAGATTAACGCATTGAAGTAATACATGAATGTATCTTATATTTGTAATCTTAAAATTTATTTAGGATTTATGAGAGTAATTTGGTTGGGATTTGCAAGAGTGATATATGTTGGTTTTGGATGTGAGACTTACGAGTTTAGTACGATGTGATTTATATCTGAGTCTTATTAGNAGAGTGATATATGTTGGTTTTGGATGTGAGACTTACGAGTTTAGTGGGATGTGATTTATATGTGAGTCTTATTATTTGTTATTGTAAAATTTGTTATATTTTTAATATATTTTAAATTTGGGTGAAGTATATTTTTAAAATATGTTGAGTTACATATTTACATTTTTTGAATTGGGTTGAGACTCATAATTAATCGAGTAAAAAATCATACGATGCATTCCCCGAGTACAAGAATTTTTATAAAAATGAAGAATACTATGATGGCGGATCCAAAAATTTAGTTCAGTGAGTTCCTTATATATGTATAGTTTCCGATCATTTCGATTAAGTGTCGAGTAACTTGTAATTAATTTGAAATTGATCTCAACCAGAAAAATTCAAACTCAAATTCTTATATTTCAAATTAAATTTTATTGTATTTTCGAGACCGGTCTAATATTATCACTTCTAAATCGTATAACTTTTAATTTTGTTATTAATAGTTTTATTTTTGGTTTTAATTTTAATTTATGCTTTAATTTTAATTTGGACACAAGTAGTGTAATGAGTTCTTAATTTCTTTTGAGTGAGTTCACTTTATTTTTCACAATAAATTTCTACACATGTAAATTTAATTTTTTAATCTTAAAAGTTCAACCTGAGTGGGGAGTGGGGTCCTGGCCACCCACTCAGGACACTATACATCCGCCCCTGATTGTATATGTTTTATCTCCTCAAGACAACCTCAAAAATATTACTATTCACTATAGTTATGTTATATGAAGAAAAAAAGAGAGTAAAGGAATGAATAAAAACAAATCAATGAAAACACAAATAAATATTTAAAGCTCGATAATTTTTTATTAAATTAATTATTCATCTGAATATAATAAAAAAATATATAATTTAATAATTTATAATTATGAAAACTATGATCCACAATTATAAACACAATTGCACTGGTAAGACTGGCCCCCACTTTTGGCGATGCACATTCCGTTTCCATTGTGTTGAGTAAAACATGCTTGTCTGCAAGCTGCGAGCACACAGTTGTTTGGGTCTAACACTTGTGTGCATCTTTTCTGCGCATCAACTTCAGGCATGGTCACTGCATTTAGAGACAATATAATTATACCTCTAATTTTCGAGATACTTGTATATGATTGTAATATATGTGCATTGATAAATTTAAAGTAATACAATAAGAGTTTTAAAAGAAATTACCTGCTATGGCAATAACAACAACAAATAGAAAGAAATATTGAAATTTAGCCATGAGAGCAAAATGACTACACATAAACTTCAAAAATTCAGCGTTGGGTATAAATTGTATTGTATTTGATGCTACTAATGTTGTATAATGACTTGTGTTTGTGACACATATTTATAGGTGAAAACTATTGCTAGGTATCATTCTTTTTACCAATCCTATATAATATTAACTAATATTATTGTTTAATTTAATGCAAAAGATTTTATGCATTTTTAGCCATAACACCTTCAAGATATTATCACATCTTCAAGATACTCTTTTAAAGATATTATTTTAATTTCTTGAAAAAAAGATATTATTTTAAATAAGCAAAAATCTTAAAGATTTATTCTTTTTTTTTAACAAGCTTAAAGATATTATTCTAAATATGCAAAAATCTTATAGATACTATGTCACATCTTCACATATATAAAACAATATCACAAAAGCGTTGAGACCAAGTATGAAATAGAAAAAATATTTTACAACTTTTATTGAAAATATATATTCGGTCATAAAGCATGTAAATATTCATTCATTCATATAAATAAAATAAAGTACAAATTTCAATACATACAATCTTCAATTGGTATATTTATTGGAATTATCTAAACTGAAACCAAATTTATTTTAATTTTTATATTTATTTGTATTTCAAAATTAAAAAGTTTGACTAATTTTAGGCTAACTGGTATTTTAGTTTAGGGGGATGTATTCGATCTATAAACTAGCTTTGTACATATGTGTAAGGCACAAACTTTAGTTATATATTTTGAACTATATTTATAAAAAATATCAACATGTTATACGAAAATAATTTGTGTAATTTATAATATATCAAAAATTAGTTTACATTATTCATTTGTTGGGTAGAAATGTTATATATATGTCATTTAAAAATAATAAAACAGTGAATTTAACCACCATTACTTTAAAATTGGTAACATTTTGAATTTAGGATATATTTATAAATACAATTATAAATGAGATATATTAGTAAATCAGTTTTTAAAATGGGACATATTAGGAAGAAAAACCCTTTTTTTGTCATGGACCAAATTCTAACTTTTTTTTTGAAAATAAAGAATCGTTTTATTGATATATAATATTCGATAATATAACACAAATATAATACAAGTTTATCATGGAAGTGAAAGATATGCTTAATCAATTCATGGATCGAACAACCCATCAGATTTAAAAAACTTTTTTATGCGACGAGGCCTTATTAAAACCTCTCATTTGAGTAAAACCCTACGGAAAAACCTGAAAGGGGAAAAAGAGTGCCTAAAACGTTCATAAAAATATCAATTTACATAGTAGCTCCTAACACAAACACAGGAGATTCTTGAAGCTTTGTGAGTCCCCAATGTTAACAAACTAGCACGTCTTGTTGCTTTCGCTATTAAATCCAAGTTCATGTTTTCATCCACCTTCTCTTTACCCTTCTTCCCATCCAAGTGAGTCTGAAAAGTCACCAAATCAACCACAAAATTAAGTAAATGTAACATTACCAAAATATTAATTAATTTTGGTTTTAATTTTAAGTTATGCTTTAATTTTAATTTGGACTCAAGTAGTGTAATGAGTTCTTAATTTCTTTTGAGTGGGTTCACTTTATTTTTTACAATAAATTTCTACACATGTAACTTTAATTTTTTGATCTTAAAAGCTTAATCTGAGTAGGGTCCTGGCCACCCACGACACTATACATCCATTGTATATGTTTTATTTCATCAAGACAACCTCAAAAATATTACTATTCACTATAGTTCTATTGTATGAAAAAAAGAGAGTAAAGGAATGAATAAAAACAAATCAATGAAAACAGAAATAAATATTTAAAGCTCGATAATTTTTTATTAAATTAATTATTCATCTGAATATAATAAAAAAATATATAATTTAATAATTTATAATTATGAAAACTATGATCCACAATTATAAACACAATTGCACTGGTAAGACTGGCCCCCACTTTTGGCGATGCACATTCCGTTTCCATTGTGTTGAGTAAAACATGCTTGTCTGCAAGCTGCGAGCACACAGTTGTTTGGGTCTAACACTTGTATGCATCTTTTCTGCGCATCAACTTCAGGCATGGTCACTGCATTTAGGGACAGTATAATTATACCTCTAATTTTCGAGATACTTGTATATGATTGTAATATATGTGCATTGATAAA
>QRFB01004188.1:28531-42426 GCA_008931105.1 Oenanthe javanica | reverse complement strand
TGAATTTAAATTAAATAAGTAATTTATTTTATTTATGATATTAATTAAGTATGACTTAATTAATTATATAAATAGAATAAATGAATTACTTAAACTAATTCCAAAATTAATAATTAATTAATTAAGTGAGACTTAATTAAATAATTTAGAATTTTGGATTAGTATTAATTATAATTGGATTATAATTAGAAAACTTATTCTTCTCTCTATATAATCTCTTTTTGGGCTGATTTAATTAAAGAGACATATTTTTTACTAAAACCCTAGCCGTTTTGAGAAAGGAGGAAGATAGAGAGAGAGAAGTAGTTTTCGGGTGCNTGAGAGAGGAGGAAGATAGAGAGAGAAGAAGTTTTCGGGTGCTAGTACACATCAATCCTTCATGAAAAGTGTTCGTGTGGATACCGTAGAGCGTAGATCGCGAGAGCGGGATACGTGGTGATTAAACAAGCTTTGGACCTCCATTAATCTTCCATTAATGAACTGTTAAAGCTTCTAAAGGTATTTATTCTTTATCTCCGAATTAAATCTTTTGTTTTCGCATGGATCCTGCGGAGGGTTTCACTATTTTGATTTATTTTTCGCGTTTATTCCGCTTCGTTTGTGCCTCGAAACCCTTCACTTGAAGCCCCCCTATATTATTGGCATTTTCTGTGTGTGAGTGAAATTCAAATGAAGAGGCCCCCTTGAGTTATTTGCCTCTGAGAAAGATTCATAGTTGCCAGATCTAGAACCTGATGAGTTAGACTCTGAAAAACTTGATTATGTCTGTCTAGACTCTGTCTGGTTAGACTCTGGATTGTTTGATTTGCATTTTCTGGCCCCCCCTCAGAGTTTGCAGGTTCCTGTGTTGTTTCAGGATTTATTTGAGGTTCTTCACCCTCATCATCTTCATTTATCTCATAACTTTTCAAATTTTCAAATTCCAGTGTTATAGACTCTGATTCATCCTGCAATCCTGTAATCTTTTTGTCATCAAATGCAACATGAATAGATTCTATAACAATTCTGGTTCTGAGATTAAACACTCTGAATTCCTTTGTATTTGATGCATATCCAAGAAAAATTGCTTTATCAGCCCTGGCTTCAAATTTGCTTAGATTTCCAAGATGTACTTTTAGTACAAAGCACTTGCATCCAAATATGTGGAAAGTGTTTCACACTTGGTTTCTTCTTCTTTACCATTTCATATGGAGTCTTTCCATGCATATTGATCAATGTACAATTTTGAGTGAAACATGATGTACTAACTGCCTCAGCCCAAAAATATACTGGTAGTTTAGACTCTGCCAACATTGTTCTGGCGGCTTCTATGAGTGTTCTATTCTTTCTCTCCACAACTCCATTTTGTTGGGGTGTTCCTGGTGCAGAAAATTATTGAGTAATTCCCTTTGATGCACAGTATCCCTCCATGATTGAATTCTTGAATTCGGTACCATTGTCACTCCGTAGAACTCTAACCGTCTTCTTTGATTTTTTTTTCAGAAAAGTGATATGGTCTATTATGTGTTGTGAAGCTTCATCATTTGAATTCAGAAAGAAGACCCATGTGAATCTTGTAAAATCATCTATAATGACAAGAGCATATTTCTTTTTGTTAATTGACATCACATTTACAGGACCAAATAAATCAAAGTGCAATAAATAAAAGGGTTCAGAAATGGTGTTAATTGTCTTGCTCTTGAAGGATGTTTTCTTTTGCTTCACAAAGTCCATCTTGAACAAAGTCAACCTGTTGTAGTCCTCTCACAAGATTCTGTTTCACCAACTTGTTGAGTGTTTTGAAGTTGATGTGTGATAGTTTCTTGTGCCATTTCCAGCTTTCTTCAGTTGAGGCCTTTCTATATAGACATGTGACTTCATTGTGAATGAAATCCTCCAAGCTGGCTTCATATATGTTACCATGTTTGTGCCCTTTGAAGACCAAAATGTCTATTTCTTTGTGAGTCACAAGACACTCTTTGTTGTCAAAGCTAGAATAGTAACCTTTATCTCTAAGTTGACTTATGTTAGTTAAGTTGTGTTTCAATCCTTCAACTAGAGCTACTTCATCAATGATGGCATTTCCAAATACAATCTTGCAATATCCCTGTGTTTGTCCTTTGCTGCCATCTCCAAAGGATACTTCTGGGCCAGCCATCTTCACAAAGTTTGTAAGTAGAGATTTCTTTCCAGTCATGTCTCTTGAACATCCACTGTCCAGGATTAGGGTTACTCTTTTTTTCCTAGTTCCATGCATACATAAAGCAACTAGTTAGATATTTTGGGGATCCAAAAAGATTTGGATCCTTTTCTACTAAATTTGGATGAAACATGCTTAGTATTATTCACTTTTGTTTTACTTGTCTCCTTTGTTGCTTTAGACTCTGGTGGAGTCTTGACAGTGTCATACCAACTTTTATCAATTGAAGATTTAACTCATAAAAATTGTAATACATATCATGATAGTCTCTACAAATATAAATAGAATAAAATGTGTTATCACAGTGATAACAAGGCTTATGTAGAATATAGTGACTTTTCAGAGTCTGTGCAGGAATAGATTTTGATTTCTTCTCAATTTTTGTTTTACAGTCTAGAGCTAAATGGTTGTGGTTGCCACATCTATAACACTTCTTTCTAGGAGCATTAGGATCATTTTGATATTTATTGGCCTTATTAATGCCCACCTTACCATTCCTCTTTCTCTTAGTCTTGGTAGACTCTAATAAGTTCCCTAGCCTTTCATTTAACTTAGACTCAGACAGATACCCTATATTAATGTTTTTCTTAGACTTTTTTTTCTCATGTTTCATCTGTCTTTTTGTCAACAACAGGGGGACATTTGACATATGAGTTTGTGGTTTCTTTAAATAAACCAGTCTTTTCTTCAGGAGTCACAAACTTAACAAGAATAAAGGTAATTTTGTCCTTAGTATTATTAATTTGGCTAGCTTCTTCAATGTTATTAATTATGTCCTTAGTATTATTAATTTGACTCTTGTCATAGCCTAGACCAGCAGTTTGACACATATTTTGGTTGTTGAAAATTTCCTAAACTTTTCTACCAGAGTCTGTCCATACTCTGAATTTTAGTTTTTCTTCCTCTAGTTCTTTCTTAACATAGTCATAGGCTTTCAAGATTTCAGTGTAGTTATGCCTATATTTCTCAGAATCTTTTTTTTATTGTTCCATTAACACTAAATCAGACTCTAAATGGTTATTCCTCCTTGTCAAGGTTAAATTTTCTTCTCTTAACCTTTCACTTTCATTAGTGAGAGACCTACAGTTTGTCATTATATTCGTAATCTCATTTTGCACAATTTTTATACCATCAGAGTCTAAATTAAGTAAGGATTCAGGAGAGAAGATTGATACATGAGTCTTGGGAGATGAAGGTTCTTTGGGAGATTCTTATTTTCTTGAGGAGGAAGTCATCAATACTAGATTTTCATAATCAATTTCATTCTCTGAGCTTGAATCTGCCCAATCCTTTCCTGTTGAGAGAAGTGCTTTTCGTTTGCCTTAACTTTTTAATTTTCTACATTCACTAACAAAGTACCCCAATATTCCACAGTTGAAACACTTGACCTTTGCTTTGTCAAGCTTGATTATAGTGCTCTTGCTCTTCTCAACCTTTTCATATTCCTTCTTGAGTGATGGACTCTTTCTAAATTTACCAGTTCTTTTGTTCAATTTCATTCTTTTGAAATTCTTAGCAAACATAGCCATTATTTGACTTAGATCAATCTCTCCATCTAAATCAGAGTCTGTGTCAGTAGACTCTGACTCAACAACAGTTTTACCCTTCTTCCTTTAATCCTTGATTCTTGCTTCTGTGGGTTCTTCCTGTTATTCTTTATCAGACTCCATTAAGAGTCTTACATATTTTGCCTTCTCAGATTTCCTATTATTTCTCTATTACATCTCTAAATCATATGTCTTGAGTCTGCCATACAATTCTTCTAGAGTTATTTCATCCAAATCTCTAGCTTCTCATATGGCTGTAGGTTTGTTATCCCACTTTTCAGGATGTGCTCTCATAAACTTGGTGTTTGTATCTTTAGAATCATAAACCTTACCAAGTATAGCCATCTCATTCAGGAGTTTTGTGAACCTATCATACATCTCAGTAATAGATTCCCCATATTTTGCCTCAAAGTATTGATACTCCTGAATTAGCAGAGATCTAGCATTCTTCTTGACATCTTTAGTCCCTTCACACTGCACTTCATGTTTTGTCCACATCTTCTTAAAATTTTTGCATGATATAAAATAGTTTGTAAGAACAGAATCTAAACTGTTAAAGATAATGTTTTTGACTTTGGCCTACTTAAGGACATTCTTCTTGTCCTCCTTTGTCCACTCAGCCTTTGGTCTTTTAACAAGATGCTCTTCAATTAATATAACTTCTTCAGTGGATTGAGGGACAAGCTTTGAGGGCACATAGGGTCCTTCACGAATCATGTCGAGATAGTCAGGTAGCTTCTAGATGGTGCAACATCTTAACCTTCCAATGGGTGTATACATTTCTTTTAAACATGTGAATCTTAGAATTGTCATCTTTGTTTCCAGATATCTTTGATCGATTTTAAACGTTAGGCTCTGATACCAATTATTTTCCCACTTGGGCAAGTAGAAGGGGGGGTTGAATACTTGTGTGCTTTTTCTGCCTGATTAAAATCAACTCAATATGAATTAAAGATTTGAATTAAGAACAAAGATCAAACACAGATATGTGAATGAATACTATTTGTATTATTGATGTGTAAATACAAACTATCCTAAGGTGTACACAAATCCTAGCAGCTTCTCTTTGTTTCTCAAAGCAACTCTCTCTTTCTCTATGCTCTCACAAAATTTTAAACTTCGACTTAAATAATTAGGTTACATAAAGTGTTTATATAGAGAGATGCCTATCAACTAATAATAGAAAATCAAATTACAATAGAAATAGAATTCCAAATTATTAGTTGACAGTTTCCTTCTGAAATTCTCTTTCTTTCCCATAGCATATCTATAATATATTTATCTTTATCTTCGAAGACTTCTCATTCTTGTGATCATCTTCCAAATTTAGCTTCAACTTTATAGACTCTGAAATCTTCAGACTCTGCCAGACTATAGACTCTGATAGAGTGTAGACACTAACATATTGTAGAATCTGACAGATTGTAGACTTTGACAGATTGTAGACTCCGATAGTCTATAGACTTTGATCACCTTCTAGACTCTGATCTTCATCTAGACTCTGGTTTCACTTTCTACAAAAAATTTCTAAGTACAAGTATGTTGACTATCTAGTCTTTGATTATAAAATTTCAGAGACTAGAAAGGCTTATTACAAATAAACTATGCTAAATCATATTCTAGTATTTTTTACATCATCAAATAAATATATTCCTAACAAGAGTGAATACTTGTGAAATCCAAACTCTAATGACATACAACATTTATTACAAATGGGCGATGCTCGTGGATTTCGAAGTATGATTAGCAGTATTGATTGCATGCACTAGCAAGTGAGTGTTCTTGAGTGGTCACAAAGGAGTTGGAACAATTTTACTCGAAGCGGCTGCTTCATCTGATCTATGAATATGACTTGAAATTTTTAGAGTTGTTGGTTCAAATTATACTATCAATGGAAATAATTATAATATGGGTTACTACTTAACAGATGTAATATATCATAATTAGGCAACATTTGTTAAAACGATACCAAGTCCGCAAGGTGAGAAAAGAAAATTATTTTCAAAATATCAAGAAAGTCAGCGAAAAGATGTCGAACGAGCGTTTAATGTGTTACATACCTGTTTTGCAATTATACGTGATCCTTGACGATTTTGGGACAAAGCCGATATTGGGAGAATTATGAGGGCATACATCATAATACATAGTATGATTGTTGAAGACGAGAGGACTACATACGCCACTCAATTTGGTCCATTATCAACTTATGATGATGTAATAAATGGTTTATCACGACCAAATTTAGGTGAAGAAGCTTTTATCTGATATGAAACTTATATTCAAAATACAATATAGATGCGTGATAAACGGACACATTGTCAGCTACAAAATGACTTGGTTGAGCATATCTCGCAGTTTCACTATGGATGGAAATATTAGACCCTACTCGAAAATATGACACGAATTCAATCCGAAAAATAAGAATTCGGGCTAGGATTTTTTGGGTTCGGGTCAATTTCGGGTTGACCCTAAATTGAACCGAAAAAATCGGGTCAATTTTGGGTTACCGGAAACTCACCCAAAATGACCTGAAACTATATATTTATAATATAAATATAACTATAATTTATAATTTATATATTAATTTATTATTTAAACAATACATATTTTGTTTAAATAATATTTAAATTATTTTTTATAATTAAAATAATTTATATTTATTAATTTTATATATTTATTAATAAATTATAATTATTTATGATCGGGTTCGGGTCAAATTCTTACCTGAATCAGTCAACCCGACCTGAACCCGACTCGAAACCTGAAACTTCCACCCCTAAGTTTCATAATAATCGTTAGTTTTTTCATATTGTAATATTTTAAATTTATGTTATCTCGTGTAATATTTTTTATGTAATATTTTCACTTGTAGTACTTTTTAATAATATGATGCATTTTAATTATGGGACATGTCATTTATTTTAATAATATTTTTAAAAAATGTAACATTTTAATTTGATTATTAGAATTTTAGCAATATTAAATTAAATTAAAATTGAATTATAATATATCATTTTACTATAAATATAATATAATAAGAATAAAATGAGTACTACACAATGTGACAAATGGGCTTGACATTGGAGGAGTTTAGCCACTTTTTTGTAGTGACCCCTTTGTGGTTATGTGGCATATATATAGTGGAGCTCAGAAAAAGTGGCAACTAGGGCAAGAGCATTGTGGGTGCTCTAAGAGCATCCCAACGTAGGGATAGTTTTTTTTTTATTTGCAAGCCAGATGCCACGGAAGCACAAGGTGTCCTTTGTACAAATTTGTCTAGTATAGTCTAACGGCAGATACACTTTGCAAGGGACATTTGAAATGATGATATATTTACTAGTATAATTTATTTTAGTAAAATATTATATAAAAATATTTATCTTTTTATCATATTTATCATATTTATTATATTAGATTAAAATATATTTTTATGTAATATAATTAAAAAGTTAATTATATAAAATTATTGTATTATAATTAAGAGGAAAATAAAATATAAATTCTAAAATTAAAATACATTACATAATCAGAAAAACAAGTAGAATCAAAAAACATTACGAAATTAAAAATATTAAATTTAAGTAATTTGTGTGGTATCATGAAACTGCCAGATATGCTCTGCCAGATATGCTGTACCAGATCATCTTGTAATTGACAATATTTTTTCTATCACGATTTTAAATATTTCTTTCAATATACCTCTCATAAGGAGCAAAAGGTTACTCATCTAAATTGGGTTGTGATGTACCATTTGTTGTATCATCATAAAAAGGTAGATGCCCAAATGGAGTAGCATATGTATCTCTCTCAACTTTTACAATCATATTATACAATATTATGCATGCTCTCATTATTTTTGTAATATCGTTTTTGTCCCAAATCGAGCCAGACCACGTATAATTGCAAATTGAGATTGCAATATAACAAATGCTCGTTCTACATATTTACGTTGGATTTCTTGATATTTGGTAAACAATTTTCTTTTCTCACTCTGTGGACGTGGGATTGTCTTGACAAATGTTGCCCATTCAGGATATATGTCATCTGTTAAATAGTACCTCATGTTATAATTATTACCATTCACATTATAATTTATTTCTGGAGTACGGCCTTTTAGCACTTCATCAAACAGCGGTGACCGATCTAAAATATTTATATCGTTGTTTGAACCAGCAACTCCAAAAAAAGCATGCAATATCCACAAGTCATATGAAGTAAGTACTTCAAGTACGATTGCTTGAATGCCTTTATGTACATCAATTTTTTGCAAAATAATCTCTTTGAAGCCGTTCATAGCCTGATTCACAATTTTTATATATCATCACCAAATATTCATCAACCATCACAATCCAAACAATTTTGGACCAACAACCACCATCCTAAATCTTAGTTCCGATAATAAATCTCAAATTTTATTATTACTAAATTTTTTCATCAACAATTTATAATCCTAACTTTAAATTTATCTAGATTCATATATTCAAAATTCATTGATTTATGAAAAATTATCAAATATATACAACATACCCATTGTTTTAGAATATGATGCACTAACATTCCGTTTGACCTTCCTCTTAAAGTATATATAGTTTATAAAAAGAAAAATACATATAATTTTAAAATTACTTATTATATCTTATATATAATAAGAGTAAGAATGATCTTATCCAAATACTACCAAAAGTCAAAAGATCGATTCTTAATAACTGCATAATATTATATAATAAATATTTATAAGTTTATAATTATTATTAAGATTTCTTAAGTATAATGTTTCTTACCTCGCTTTACTTTATAACTCAAACTCAATTAGATATCTTAGTAATATATAAATTTGAATTTGAAGGGTTATTTAAGAGTTAAATTAAAAAGAAAATTTATAATTATTGTGCTATTTACACGATAGACATTGTAAATGCACCTAGAGGGGGTGAATAGGTGTTTTAGTTGATTATATCCAATTTTAAAATATTACGAAGCCGTTATAGCTGACTGTAATGTGGACAGTCTGTTGTGCCTTATGAAACTGACTTACTGGTTTCAATCTGTAAACAATTATAGTAGGCTAGAATGAATGCAATGCAGAAAAAAGATAAAATAAATATGTAAAGAAGGCACACGATGTTTAGCGAGGTTTGACCCATATGTCTAATGGTTTACGTCCAGGTCCCTTACCAACTTGGTAAGAGAATATATTATTAATCAATTATAAACCAATTACAAGAGTAATAATATATCTCAATGTTCCCGATCACTACATTAGCTTGCTAAAATCCTAGCAATCCTGAGCAGAATTATTCCAGCTTGCTATTGTCTTCTGCTTTGCAATATGTTTTTGATCCTTGAATTCCGCGAGTCCCACTATTCAATCCTTCTGTTCCTCGAACTCTTTGCCTTGTAGAAATAATACAACTAAATCAAAACATCCTCTTGTTCTATACCTAGAACCCTTGCCACTTAGCGATTAAAATATACTTCGAACAATACAAAGAATGAAAGTGTCTACAACTCAAACTATATTATCTAAATATTAAATCTCCAATATAGAACTAATCTTAATTTAGAGAAAATTTGAATAAAGCTTTTCAAGAATACGAGTTGCTGTGTATTGGTGTGTAACTCGCCGAATGAAAGCTATAACACATTATATACTAAAAGTATACAACGATTCTTTGAAAAATAAGGAAAGAGTATAACGTTGTGAACAAAAAATATTTTAAAGGCATAACTATAGGAGAAGAGATAAAAAAAAATTTGAATTTTCTCCTATAATTATTGATATGATAGGAGAGTAATTGTGGTTCGAAAAGGAAATAAAAATCAAATCAACTACCTTCTAAAATTTAGGAAAACTTTTTTAATAAAAGGATATAAGCTTAACAATATATTAAAAACATAATATATTAGTGAATGTACAAATATATTAATCCTACACAATATATAATTCTGTTGTGCAACTGTATATGGGATTCTGCATCCCGTAGGATTTTGTTTCAGCAAGTTATTCTAACAAGACAACAAACTGTTTTGTTGTTATAACTATATCCTACAAAACAGAGTTAGTACATGCAACACAATAGGCTATAATAGTGTTTCAAGCATAAACAACAACTATACAATCTTACAATCATTCTAACTTGCTTAACTTGTGTGATCGTTAAAATCCAGAGGGTTACAGTCTCCCCTTTTGTAATGATTACACACTTGTTTAAGGTGGCTAAAATGCTCCCCCTAAATCTATCAACCCTGCATAAAAGATTAGTACTGCATGGCATATAAATTTAATCTAACTACTAGTAGATACACATTTAGCAAACCAACAAGATAATATATGATATATTGCCATCAAGGCAACAACATCCACCACATAAAATTCAGCTTTGGTTAACCAGCCAAAACAGCAGCCCAAACAATAACATTATCCAACACACAGACAAAATAAAGTACTATATCAAAATAAAACATGTTCATCATGCATAAATACTTAACATAACTCCTGAATTTCTCCCACTTAATTATCAAAAAAATCCATAGTGGAGCCCTTGTCCTTGTCCTTAGCAGCTTTAGCTTGAACATCAACAACATCTACATGAGCATTATTCTTGACAATGCTAGAGGTTGGAGCAACAATAACAGATTCATCCTTATTTATCAGCTGAGAGACCATCTCCTTAAGTATCTTCATCTCACCCCTGATGTCCAGCATATCCTTTTTGATATCAATTATAGCATCAAATAACGCAAAGCCTGTGTCCTTGAAAGAATCTGTGTAACTAGAATAAGTTTCTTGAGCAACAGTTGTAATATTAGTGGGTATATTTTCTATAGTTCCATCTTCCAACATTTGAAAGCAAGACTGTGCTAGATTAACACAATCAAAGCAATTTGTCACTTCCACCATGTCTCTATCATCCAATTTTACACTAGCAAACTGAAATATCTTGGTTAAGAACAAACCATAAAGCAACCCATCCTTCTTCTTCCTAACAGCAGCCATCATACTTTTCAGGACTAAACCAGGATAATCAAACATTTTACCAGATAAAATCATAGAACAAACTAGTAAATCCTGACAAGAAAGAATTGACCTATTACCCCAACCGTGGACAAATATTTGACTGACAGATCTTAAAGATCAAGTGAGCCAGAGGGTCCAAAACAGTAGTGGCTGGTAAATTATTATCTAAAGATTCTTTGTAAACCCTAACCAGTTTGTGTTGGTCCAGTTCAGTTAAGTCATCAATAGCTAACACCCCTTTCTTAGTCCATGAGATAAAATCAACCTCAAACAAACCCTTAAATTTAACCATGCCATTCATAACAGTTGAATTAAGACAAATACGTTGACCATACACATCACTAACATAGAAGTCATCCTTTTCTAAAACAAAATTAGTATAAAATTCCTGAACTAGGGCTGAATAGCATGCAATAGGAAGATCTATCACAAGTAATATCCCTATAGCATTAAAGAGATCTACGATACAAGACTTCTGAACAAGAGCATAAGACAGAGGCTTACCAGAGATGATTGTGCGGTGGCCGATATTGAACTTATGGTAATGAGACTCCAAATAGTTAGAGGTGAACTTAAAAGTAATACGACCCTTCTTCAACATCGGAGATCGAGATATACCATCACCGGATAGATTGTCGTCACTAACTTCATCCACGGAATCCAACTCTTCATCAGTTTCGATATCAAGTAACAATGATTCCTCAAAAACTTGCTTCCTCTTACGCTTAGGTACAGTTGCGAGTGTCTTTTGATTGTGAGTATTGGCCATAGTTAGGGTTTGTTGTGAGAGAAAGGTTGTGGAGAAGATATTTGGTAAAGTGAAATGAGGCGAGTGACCGATCTACTTTTTGAAATCGTGTATATCTCACAGATAACCAAGAGTCCAATATTTGAAGAGTCTTTCTCGAAACAATATATACGTCTCTTTAATAAATATCGGGATTGAATTTAGGATTTTTAAAAAATTCTACCCATTCCAAAGAATTATCACAAATTAATAGATATGTGCTAATTTGGAAATTAATTTAAAAAAAATGCACAAAACCAGGTTAAACAAATAATTCAAATAATTAATCAACTCACGAGAAATTGAGTGCATGTATATCAATTAAACACCTAATGTTAGCATAAAAATGAAAAATAATAAATAATGATACAATAATCAAATATTTACAGTTGAATGTAAATTTTGAAATTTAAATTTCAAATGAACCACGCAAGTACAAATTAATCCATGACAGCTTGCTAAAGTATAGTAAAGATAAAACAGGAAGCTACGTACCAGAATAGCTTACTATTTACATATTGCACATACCCAATTTTCTTCGAAGAATAATAAATCTTTCTTCAGGTAGAGGCTTTGTGAAAATATCAGCCAATTGATACTCAGTTGATACATAGACTAGATTTACCTTGCCTTTAGCCACATTGCCTCTCAATAAGTGATGCCTCGCATCAATATTCTCGCTCCTTGAATGAAGTACAGGATTTTCTGAGATGTTTATTGTGCTTGTGTTGTCTCAATAAATTGGAACTTTCTCATATTTGATTCCAAAATTGTTGAGTGTTTGTATCATTCACAAAATTTGAGAACATCAACTTCTAGCAGTTGGATATTCTCCCTCAGTTGTGGATAAAGCCATAAAATTTTGCTTTTTTCTTTGTCAATATACTAAGCTTTGACCAAGAAAATTACAAACACCACTTGTACTTTTTCTATCAGTTTGTGAACTTGCATAATCTGCATCACTATATCCCACAAGATCAAATGTATTTGTGATAGGAAAAAACAAGCCAAGAGAAATAGTTACACTTAAATACTTAAAAATTCCTTTAATAGCATTCAATTGAGATTCTTTTGGGTTGGCTTGAAATCTAACACAAACAAATACACTATACATGATATTAGGTCTAGAGGCTGTTAAATATAACAAGGATCCAATCATACCTCTATATTTTGTGATATCCATATTTTTACCTTATTCATCTGAAAATAGCTTGCTGTTTTGAATCATTAGTGTAGATTTTGACTTGACAGATTCAAATCCAAATCTTTTCAGCAGCTCTTTCACATATTTGGTTTGGTGCACATAGATATCATCTTTCGTTTGCTTGATTTGAAGACCCAAAAAATAATTGAGTTCTCCCATCATGCCCATATCAAATTCACTGTGCATATACTTAGAAAACCACTCACAAAGTTCATTATTAGTAGATCCAAAATAATATAATCTACGTATATTTGAACTACCAATATGTCACCATTAAGAGATTTTATAAAAAAAGTAGGATCAATTTTACCTCGAACAAAGCCATTCTTAATAAGAAACTTTCTGAGCCTTTTATACCATGATCTTGAGGCCTGTTTTAAGCCATAAAGAGCTTTCTTGAGCCTGTAGGCATAATCTGGATATTGTTCATGTTCGAATCCAGGAGGCTATTTTACAAAATCTTCATCTTCCAACAGGCCATTCAGAAATGCACTTTTGACATCCAGCTGAAATAGCTTGATCTTCTTATAGCAAGCATAGGCAAGTAGCATTTTTATGGATTCCAAACGAGCAACAGGAGCATAAGTCTGATCAAAATCAATTCCCTCTTACTGGTTGTATCCTTGAGCCACTAATTTTGCTTTATTACGAGTGACTACTCCTTCTTCATCAAGCTAGTTTTTAAATACTCATTTTTTTCCAATAATTGATGCATTCTTTGGAGGTTTGACCAATTCCCAAAAAGCACACCTTTCAAATTGGTTAAGTTCTTCTTGCATGGCCATTGTCCAATTTTCATCTTCGAGTGCTTCACGAACATTTAGAGGCAATACAATATTTCTTTTAATAGACCTTTATGTCATTTGATTATTCAATAAACGTATTTATTNGTGTAGGTGCCCTAGAGGCAATACAATATTTCTTTTAATAGACCTTTATGTCATTTGATTATTCAATAAACGTATTTATTATGACTTTAATTACTGCGATATATTTGTTAGCATAATAAATGTCCTTAGAATCATGATACACATTATATAGTTTAAGTACATGACTTGAACTTGAGATTATATAATATATCATATTCTTAAAAGTCTCTGGTCAAGTATTATTATTATAGGACAATAATAATACATGAATAGACTAGTATGTTGTTTGAC
>QRFB01004188.1:0-18413 GCA_008931105.1 Oenanthe javanica | reverse complement strand
CAATAATTTAATTCCGCAAATTCTGAAAAGAATTTTAAATTGTTGTCAGTATCGCATTCAACCCCCCTTCTACGATACTTCCGGGACCCAACAATAAATGTTCAATCATAAAAATAGAAAGTTAGTAAGTCTGCCTCCCAAACACTACAAAGACTCGAACCCTCAGCTTAAACAATAATTTAATTCCGTAAATTCCGAAAAGAATTTTAAATTGTTGTCAGTATCGCATTCAACCCCCCTTTTACGATACTTCCGAGACCCAACAAAGGGGAAAGCCAGCCGAAGAATTGGTTTCAATTCCCTTAATACCACGAGAACCTGAAAAGGTCACATACATTGGAGCCTCATTAGAAGAACCTATGAAAGCAAAACTGACCAAATTCTTGCAAGAGAATGGGGACCTATTTGCTTGGACAGCCGCTGATATGCTAGGAATTGATCCCAATCTTATTACTCATAAGCTTAATGTGGATCCACGGCGAAAATGATAAAACAAAAGAAGAGGAATTTCGCTCCAGAAAGGCAAGAAGCCATAAAGCAAGAGGTGGAAAAGCTCTTAGAGGCTAGATTCATCAAGGAAATTCAATTCCATTAATGGCTTGCTAATCCTCTAATGGTCAAGAAATCCAATGGAAAGTGGAGGATGTGCGTGGACTTCACTGATTTAAATAACGCATGCCCAAAGGATTATTTCCCCCTCCCGAGGATCGATGCACTTATAGATGCCATGGCAGGACATGAGATGTTAAGCTTCATGGATGGCTTTAGTGGATACAATCAGATCAGAATGCATGAGGATGACATTGCCAAGGTATCTTTCATCACTGACATTGGTATATTTTGTTATCTAGTTATGGCCTTTGGATTAAAGAATGCAGGAGCCACCTATCAAAGGCTAGTAAACAAGATATTTAAGCATCTCATTGGAAAAACCATGGAGGTCTACGATGATGACATGCTAGTCAAAAGCCTCGACAAGGCCGACCATATTCAACACTTAAGAGAGGCGTTCGAAGTGTTGAGACACCACAGAATGATGTTAAACCCTGCAAAATGCGCCTTTGGCGTAGGATCCGGGAAGTTCTTAGGAATGATGGTCTCTAAAAGGGGGATTGAGGTCAATCCTGACAAAATTAAAGCTATACTCGACATGGAATCCCCAAAAACAGTAAGGGATGTCCAAAAATTAATAAGGAAAATTGCAGCCCTAGGAAGGTTTGTTTCAAAGACTGGGGATAAGTGTCTACCTTTCTTCCAAACATTGAAGAAAGTAAAGGACTTCGTGTGGACAGAGGAAAGTCAGGCAGCTTTCGAAGAGTTGAAGAAATATATAACTGAAGCTCCATTATTGGCCAAGCCTAGTCCTGAAGACGTTTTATACCTATACTTGGCTGTATCTGATAAAGCCCTGAGCGCTGTCCTTATAAAGGAAGAAGAGAAGATTCAGAAACCAGTGTATTATGTAAGCAAGGTCTTGCATGGAGCAGAACTTAACTACTCCAAGATTGAGAAGTTTGCACTGGCCTTGGTAATGGCCTCGAGGAAACTAAGCCCCTATTTCCAAGCTCACAAAATCGAGGTACTAACTGATCAGCCGCTAAGAAACATCTTACACAGCCCAAAGGCAAGTGGGAGGTTGATCAAGTGGGCCATAGAGTTAGGAGAATTTGACATCAGGTGCAAGCCTCGAACGGCCATAAAAGCTCAAGCCCTTGCTGACTTTGTGGTCGAATGTACTATTAACGACCAAGAAGTCGGGGGGCAAGATAAGGATAGTATAACAGCAATACAATAAGCAAAACAGCCTCCTAAAGAATATTGGGTACTCAATTTTGATGGGGCATCAAAAATAAAATCTAGTGGAGCAGGCTTGGTGCTACAAAGTCCCGAAGGATTCATTATCGAATACGCTATTAAGCTTGAATTCCCAACAACCAACAATGAAGCCGAATATGAAGCTCTAATAGCAGGCCTGGATTTGGCCAAAGCACTAAATGTCAAACATCTTAAAGTCTGTGGAGACTCAAAGTTGGTTATATCTCAAGTAAATGGGGATTTTGAAGCAAGGGAAGAAATCATGATCAAATACCTCCGGTTGGTCAAAGCTATAATGACTCAGTTTGAAGAATGTCAGGTTGAGTATATTCCTAGAGAAGAGAATGTGAAGGCCGATGCCTTGTCAAATTTCGCCACATCAGAAGCAGATGAACATGTAGGGAGTGTGTACTTCCAAATCTTGAAGACCCCCAGCATCAATGCAAAGCTGGTAGCCCCGATAAACATGGGCAGTTGCTGGATGGACCCAATTAAAGCTTACCTTCAATCTGGGTGGACTCCTAACAATGCCATGGAAGCTAGAAAACTCACCGTGAGGGCCTTAAGGTACGCTCTTATTGATGGGATTCTCTACAAGAAATATTTTGTTATTCCATACTTGAAATGCCTAAAGCCAGACGAAGCCCATGAGGCTTTAAAAGAAGTGCACGAAGGAATCTGTGGCCAACACCTGGGGGGCAGAGCTTTGGCTCATAAGATCACCCGTCTAGGCTTTTACTGGCCTGACTTGTTAATAGATTCAAAGGATTACGTGAAAAAGTGTGACAAGTGCCAAAGGCATGCACCGGTCGTTAGACAACCTCCTGAGATGTTAACATCTATTAATTCACCCATCCCATTTACAATGTGGGGAATGGATATTCTTGGGCCCTTTCCAATAGCTAGTGGACAAAAAAAGTTCATAATCGTTGCAATTGATTACTTCACTAAATGGATTGAGGCAAAACCACTAGCCAAGATAACCACAAAACAAGTAACTCAATTCTTCTGGGAAAACATCATATGTAGGTATGGGATACCACGAATCTTGGTGACGGACAATGGCACACAGTTCAACAATGAGGAATTTAAGGGATATTACAACGATAATGACATCGCTCTACGCTTCACTTCTGTTGCACATCCTCAAGCAAATGGGCAGGCTGAGTTTGCTAATCGAATCATCCTAGATGGTTTTAAGAAAAGGATCGAGCGTTCTGCTAATACTTGGGTAGATGAGCTTTTTCCAATACTCTGGGCATACAGAACCATCCATAAAGTTACTACTGATGCAACTCCATTTTTCCTGGCTTATGGAGCAGAGGCAGTGGTTCCTGTTGAAATATCACATGTATCCCCAAGAATCAAGGCCTTTGAGCCCGAGGAAAATGAAGAAGGGATGAAGCTTGCATTAGACCTGATAGATGAAATCAGGGACAAAGCTCATGCAAAAATCATTGAATATCAAAAGAAGTCGTCTTTCTACTACAACCTAAGGGTTAAAGAAAGGTTTTTCAGACAAGGGGACTTGGTCCTCAGGAAAGTTGAAGCTTCCGGAGTAGGCCCTAAAGGCAAGTTGGCCCCCAATTGGGAAGGGCCGTACAAGATAAAATGAGTTAAAGGAGGAGGATCATACATCCTTGAAACCCTGGAAGATGTTGAGGTGCCAAGAACTTGGCATGCCTCCAACCTGAAGGTTTATTACGTTTAAAGAATTCAACTATGAGTTCTTATATTTAGTAGGACTAAGTAGAAAAAAGATTCGATGAAACCATTAGGATTTAAGAGCTATTCGCTCCAAACAAGATTCTCATTTTGTAAGGGTTGTGCCTACTTTAGCCTCGAAGGCATTATTAATGAAATTCTCAGCTTTATAACACCTTCAAAAACATGTGTGTTTAGCCTAGAGTTGGCAATTTTTTAAGTTCCTTTATGATAAAGGAACTAGATCAAGCCTGGATAGGCACTTTAATATATATGCTTATTTGTTCTTTATGCTCGAAGAGTATATTTTGTCAAAAATACTAAGGCAAGAAAAAGAATAAAAAGGAGCACAGTTGGCACTTCAAAAATTTCCAGATTTATATGTTCTTGTATGCTCAAAAGGTATATTTTTATCAAAAATGCTAAGGCATAAAGCAGAAAAATAGATAACAAAGAGGCTTTTTATAAATAAAGAGTCTTAGGAGTACATAAATTAAAAACAGAAAGGGAATACAAGGAATACAAGAAATACAGGAAAAGGAAAAAGAAACTAAGGGAAATCTTCAACATCTTCATCCTCCCCTGTCTTTTCTTCTCCCGCTTCTTCCTTCCTGGCATTTTCCTCAGCCTCTGGGGAAGAGTCGAAGACCCGATCGAACTCATCTAGGGCCTCACCGCCCGACAAATCTCCCGAACCTGTCTCTTCAGCGGTTGAAGTCAAAGCCAAGGGCTGACCCATAGGACAGGGGAATTCAACAGGATCGAATAGACCAGGGTGCTTAGCCAAGACGGCGTCAAGGCACTTTTCTCAGGCCTGAGCACAAGTAGCCGGGAAGACCATATTGTCATACTTATCAATAAAAGCATAAAAGTCCTCCGACTCCAAGTACTCATTGATCACGGCCTTCTTCCCGGCCCTAAGCTCCTGCAGCTCTGCGTGGGCCGCCACCAGTTCTTGCTCCTTCTCGAGCAGCTTCTTTTCCAAAACGGCCACCTTTGACTCTGCTTTGGCCTTGCCCTTCCTTTGGGCCTTCTCCGAGAAGCGCCAGGTTTTGGCCTGGTGAGCCATGGTCTGAAAGTAAGTGTTGACCTGCTAAAAAAGAACGGCTTAGTAAGAAGTTAAGAAAATTAAAAAGAGAAAGGAAATGAATGTGCCTTACCATGGCAACAGCTTGGGCCCCCAAAGTCTCGGCCTCTTCTATGTCCGTCTTCAGGACAATCTTGACCTTGTCCACCGGAGGAATAGAATTCTGCGACCAATCGAGGGAGTTCAGAGTACTCCCAACGACGGTGTCTTGCCTCCTCAAACCCCAGATGGGCCTCCAAGCAGCGGTGTCTGGGTTCTCCTCCTCTTCGACCCGGGGCCTCTTTCCTTGGGCCTTATCATAAGGCTGAAGAAACCCATGAAGATTGGGCTCCTTGATTGGGCCCTCAATAGCCTCGTGGGCTTTCCTCATCTTGTGGGTCTCTTGATCGCCCACGCCCAAGTGAAAATTGATATTTTTCCGCCGCTGCAAAACAAACAAGAAAATAAACAACCGAACTCAGAAAAATCCAAAAGAATNAGTGAAAATTGATATTTTCCGCCGCTGCAAAACAAACAAGAAAATAAACAACCGGACTCAGAAAAATCAAAAAGAAAGGACAAGGCAAGAACAGAAAATACCATTATCAGAAACGTTCGAAAGGCCCACGGCCTTTAAAGAAAACTCTTCTAATATCTTCATGTGATGGGTCGAGCCCTTATCCTGGCCCAAGTCAGCAATAATGAGTTTCTCTTCGGGAGAAAGCTGTATCAGGCCTGCATTCCCATCTTTGACTTTGCAGAACTTGGGCCTGAAGAGAGTGCCTCAATCTCCTCCTTCCCATTCTAAGTATAAGAAATCTCTCCGCCAATCTATGTTGTTGTCGGGCAATGATTTATTACAAAAGATTGGGCTCACCCCTGCCTATGATAGATGTAAATTCAACCCAATATATTCGATGGGCTGTTCTTAAATTGAAATATACTTCGAAAAACGGCAACAGAAAGGGGATAATTTTTTCTAAGGCACAAGACAATAAAACAGAGGAGGGTCCGCCACGAGTTTGGGCTCAATTGACACGGATTTATCCTAACTTCGGCCAAAAGCCTAACTATAAATTCATGAAATGGAAACCTAAGCCCACCTATAAGGGCATCTCTAAAGATACATAACTTATTGGGCCGCCAATGACAGGCCTGATCCCCAGGTTCAGCTAAAACAAATCTATATCCTGGTGGAAGTTTATACAATCTTGTAAATTTATCACAATGGGCCTGGTTGGTGAAAGTACTAGAAAACCTAAAGGCGTCTAACTCAGCTAATGTAGGAAACTCGTCTCCCATGGTTTGAAGGAGATCAGAAAGTGAAGAAAAAGTGGAGTTTACGGTAACTATATTACCTCTTTTCGCCGCCCTGGCAAGGAGTCGTTGTTGAGCAACATCCTGTTCCGCCATGGATATTCAACAAAAGAAGATTTAAAGGGTGAAGGAGATGAAGATTGATCTGAGAGGACTCGCCGAAAATCGCCTTGACAAAATGAACTAGAGAGAAATTTGAGAGAAGTTTACTGAGAAAGTGATAAGTAAAAAGTGAAGTTCTCACTTCACTGATTTATAGCCAAAGAAAACGGTAGTCCAACCGGTTAAACTTCCTATAGCCGGTAAAAATAAGGCCCATGAACTGGTTGGGCCTGGCAGGCCTGTGGCCCAAAAATCGAGGAGGACTGAAACGCGTGAAAAATAGAAATGGGTTAAGGCCCATTAAGTCGCAATCTAGGGGCCCTGTCAACTAGAAATCAAGATTTTAAATAAGTCGACCAGAAGTCTCGTTCGACCAGGATACATTTTGCCACAAAAATCGACTAGGATCCTGGTCAACAATCGACCAGGAATCCTACACGACCAGGATGCAAATTAATCCAAAAATCGACTAGGATCCTGGTCAACAATCGAGCAGGAATCCTACACGACCAGGATTCAAATTAATCCAAAAACCGACTAGGATCCTGGTCGAAAATCGACCAGGAACCTTACTCGATTAGGATTCAAATGAATCCTAGAATCGACCAGGATCCTGGTCGAAAATCGGCCAGGAACCCTACTCGACCAGGATTCAAATGAATCCCAGAATCGACCAGGAATCCTGATCGACCAGGATTCAAATAAATCCAAAAACCGACTAGGATCCTGGTCGAAAATCGACCAGGAACCCAATTCGATCGGGATTCAAAAGAGTCCTAGAATCGACCAGGATCCTGGTCAAAACTCGACCAGGAACCCTACTCGACCAGGATTCAAATGAACCACAAAATTGACCAGGAATCCTGATCGACCAGGATTCAAATGAGTCTTAGAATCGACCAGATTCCTGGTCAAATTTGTCTGGGATTCCTAGTCGAAAATAATATTAAAAAATGCCAGAAAATCATTAAAAATGATTTATAAGGCAAATAAATTATGAAAAATTCTCTAAAAATAGAGAAAAATTCCTAGGAATTAAGGAAAAATACCTGCGGGTACCAATAAATTATGGAAAGTTCTCTAAAAATAGAGAAAAATTCCTAGAAATTAAGGAAAAATACCTGTGGGTACCAATAAATTATGGAAATTTCTCTAAAAATAGAGGAAAATTCCTAGAAATTAAGAAAAAATACCTATGGANAATTAAGGGAAAATACCTATGGGTACCAATAAATTATGGAAAGTTCTCTGAAAATAGAGAAAAATTCCTAGGAATTAATGAAAAATTCTTCATGAGAACTTGAGTAGCAGAGTCATGAATCTTAACTTCTACAAAGTATTGCACACTTTACAGAAGTTGGGGGGCAAATGATATGGGCTAAAAGTAAACCCTAAAGACACAATTAGTGCCACATTAATTGGACCTAGCTTGGTCCAAAAGGGAGCCTCAATTAATGAGGCTTGAAACCCTAATTAGTAAATAAATTCGTAATTAATTGATTGGCTAAATATACAGGTAATTAATTATGTCCAAATACATGGAAACTACTCCAAGGAGTGGCCCCCAAGAACCTCAATCAACAAGGAAACCTGTTCTTACTTGGAAACTACTTCTATCACAAGAAGAATCCTGAATTCTTCTAGGAGGTGGCCTGCCCACCAAGGTTCCTAAACCTACTCTAATTCTTAGACTCTCTACGTCTATATAAAGAGCTTAACCCCTCATTCTTAGAACTACGTTTTGGCTTGATTCTCTAAACACAATAGAGATACGTAGGCATCTTGTGAGGGCAGAACCAAGCTACGAAACACAAGCTCAGCCATTAAAGTTCGTTAAGCTCTGACATACACCGCATTAACTACACCCTAGTTTTTATTCCATAACACAAATTAAAATAATATAAATTAATAAATATTAATATATTTTTTAAATTTAATCAATATATATATATATGAGAAAATTATATTGAACTAAATTTTAATATTGTTAAGTATTTTCATAATTAAAAGTCATTTATATTTCTAAAATAATGTTATTAACTAAGTTGAATTGTTATAACACACATTAAGTATTAATATGGAGTAATATGGTTGGTTCAATAAAAAAACCTTTCATATATTAGTATGAAAAAGTGGGATGTAAAAATTATTATGATGGTAATTATTATATATCGTTTTATTTTTTAATATTAACTTAAAATTTAAATTTCATTACCAATATAGTAACATCTATTATTTATCGACGCAATGTTTTTATTTTTTTGACAGAATCGACGCAAGGTTTAAATTATATATATTATATAATTATTTATAAATTGTAATTAATACTATACTACTGAAAATCTAATAACATAAAAAATTTATTCAAATGAATAATTATATTATCATATTATTAACATATACATATATATTATATTTCATATACCATAATATTTATTAAATTTTATATAAAATAAACATAATAGAGATCTTATCAAAAATATATTTAAACCTAATATGTATAATTTTAAATATATTAAATATTTGGTCGATATATTAAAAAATCATGTTCTTAATATTTCGAATCACAAAATTTTACATATTTATATATTAATAATATAAATTTATATTTTGTGCGATGTGTATATTTATTTTTAATATTTTATAATTTTCATATTTATATTTAATTCGGTTGATGTAAAAATATATAATTTAAATAAGTTAAAAAACTAATATAATTATAATATATTAAGATTTTTTAAGATTATAAAAATATTAGTAATTTTAAAATAATAATTTAAATAATAAAATAAAATAATCGTGCGGGGTTAAAATCTAGTAAGTTATAACATGACTTCACGGACTGCAGGTAAGAATACAAAGATACAGAGGTGATAATACTAATACAAGTGCTAAGAATACCATACAGAGGCAGAACATGCAACTAGGACAATTATACAGAGGTAAGCGGTAAGCAGATACACGGAAAAGATAAATATATCATATTACGTCGTGATATAAGTTAAACTTTAGGATCAACGAATTCCGATCCAGCCTTCTTAGCTGCTGCAAGTGCTCGAATCTTAACCAGTAAGAACCCGAAACCATGACCTGCAACAGCAACAATAAATATTCCAAGGTTGTAGGACATAACTGAGAGCATAACCAAGTAAGCAAGACCCATCTTTACAGCATAAACAGTTGCCTGAATCAACAAACCAATCATCGGACTCGAGCCCGATGACTTAACAACTTGGGTAATCGACAAGACTTCAGTAGCGGCTGATAGCAAGAACACGAAGGCTAGAGCAAGTATATACATGGGAAGATTATGGCCAGGCCATCCTTGAAAAAGAATGATAACATCTTTTCCCCAGTAAAAATTTATTTGCATCGCCATATCATTTGATACAGGAGGTGGCATTGACATATCCATAGCAATATAGATGTTTTTGTTACACTATTGTTTTTACTGAATTTGATGAGGAGCGCAAGATACAGTTGCAAGGCTACGTACAAGTATACATCTATTTATATACTTCCGGCGGGCTAAGAAAGAGTGAGTCTTTGATTTTATTTTTTTCACGTATGTCAATATTTTTGAAAAGGTAATATTTTTATCAAATCTTTTGTTTATATAAAAATATAAAGCTTATACGCATTTACAAGTAACTTTTTTTATCATCTTAAAATACATGCAAAAAGAAGTGTTTCAAACAAAATGCGACATTTGCATTATTTATTTTGTATAAACAAGATGTTGAAACCAACGATGTCGCAATCAGGGGAAACGTCAGAACAAGGTTCTTAATATGCAAAAAGAATTTAATACTGTTGCGGTCTTTTTCTAGGCTGATAAATTAAATTTGTAGCAGTTGAAAAATGCAGAGGCAAGCTGCTATTTTAGTAAACTACCGAGAGTGCCCGATTATGTTCTTTATAACTGTCCATCCAATCTGACTTGTACGACTCAATTATTTCAAAAAAATTAGTATTATTTATAAAATCTTAGAAAATATTAGAGTCTCTATGACATCGTCATTGACACTGTCTCATTGTATCTTAGTATTTTTACCACTGTGATCATTCATTTTGATTCTGACCTCAATAATTTTTTTATTAACTTGACAAATAATTGAGAATTTAGTAACAAANAAAAAAAATTAAACTTGACAAATAATTGAGAATTTAGTAACAAAACATTCATGTTCGTTATGCAATTGCCTAAAATTTGGGAAGAAAGAACAAAAATGAATAAAATTTCCAGGTTACTTGCAGGCTTGCAGCAAACAATACGGAATTAGCCCTGTTTTCGTGGTCGGTTATAGCTCTGTTTCTTGGGTGCTTGATGAAAGGACGATATATATGTGAAGCCCTGCCTAGTTACAGTAATTTATGAGACTCTGATTGCCACTCTCTTTCAGCTCACAGTACTGATGAACACACTGATGTTGTCTTTTAACATAGAAAATGTTTATAGGGGCTTAGAAAAGACCCGGATAATGATTTGCCAAACAATCCATGAAAAGCTTATGGTTTATATAAGTCTCACACTGATATTTAAGAGACTCTTTACACTACATAGCTAGGGTGCCTTCATTCTTTCCTCTTTTTGTTGATGATAATTGACATATCAATCATTCGATCCTCAGATGAATGAAAATGTATTTAATATCTCATTTCAAAAGTCACGATCTATGGAAAACTATTCTTTCTGAAATAATCGCCAATTGTTTGATAATAGAGCAATTCAGAGGAGAATAGTTAAAAGACTTGTATGCGACTTGTACCTTAAAATTACATTACGTGCTCTATCTCATTTATTTCCAACTCCTAAAATCAATCATTTGCAAACTGGGATCAAAGTAAACGAGTATTTCAAGAAGTTTTTTTAATCTCCAGGCCAAGGGGTTTTAAGTTTCACTCGTGGCAAGTTAATTCTTACAGCATATTGTGGCCCAAATTGGTCGGAGGGGAATGTAAGGATTCCAGACAATCCCTAACCAGCTATTTCATTCTTGTATTATTATGCTCTGGAGAGTCATTTGTGTCTTGGAAGGGTAGCAACCAACGGTCTAAGTCCTATGTAGAAGCAATGCCATGACAGGCATGTTGGGAATTAAGGGTTCTGTGTATATGTTTCTGTATCAGATTTCATTTCAGTATATGGAATATTGAGCGAAACAAGGAACATAACAGTTTAGTTTTTTCTACTTGTTTTTTCTTATTCTTCAACTTGTACGTTAAAAAGATAATACAAACTTCTCCATTTATAGTAGGAGAATATAGACCATCAAACAAGATTATATCAGTTTTATCTCTTGAGTTCCATGAACCACATTTAATGAGCCTTTACATATTTCTAAAATAAAGAAGAGTTTAGTTTATTTATCATATTCCTCCCTTAAACTAACTCCTTTCGATCCTTCATACCCATCAGCCTTTTGTACGTATCAAGCAAATTTTTGGACATTGGTTTGATGAGCACATCTGCAATCTGATCTCTACTAGCAACATGACGTAAATGCACATTCTTCTCCTTTACATGCTCTNGCAATCTGATCTCTACTAGCAACATGACGTAAATGTACATTCTTCTCCTTTACATGCTCCCGAATAAAATGAAATCGAACATCAATGTGTTTGCTCCTTTCGTGATGCACTGGATTTTTGGCAAGCTCAATCGCAAACTTGTTATCAATCCGAATTTCAGTTGACCTTGGTTGTGGGATCCTTAGCTCATGAATTTACCTCCTTAACTATATAGCATGACAAACACAATAAGATGTTGCCACATATTCTGCCTCACAAGTTGACAATGAAACTATAGGCTGTTTTTTAGAATACCATGTAAATGTTGTGTCTCCCATAAAAAACAAGTATCCTGACGTACTTTTGCGATCATCCACGTCTACACACCAATCACTATCAGAATATCCCATCAATTTGTAGTCCTCTATTCTGTAATAAAACAATCCCAATGATTTTGTTCCTTGAATATATCGCATAATCCTTTTTATTGCTTTCCAATGTAAGTGTTTTGGATCCTCCATGAATCTGCTTACTATCCCAACACTATATGCAATGTCATGTCTTGTGCATGTAAGATATCTCAAGCTCCCAGCTAAACTTTTATATAAGTTTGCTTCCAACGAAGCTCATCCCTCGAATTTAGAAAGTTTTGTGCCCAGTTCCATGGGTGTTGCTACTGGATTGCAGTGCTCCATTCTGAATTTCTTTAAGATATTATTTGCATATGCTTCTTGAGATATAAAAATGCCTGACTTATCTTGCTTCACTTCAATACCAAGAAAATATCTCATTAAGCCCAAATCTGTCATCTCAAACTCTTGGGTCATTTCCTTTTTAAAATCTTTAATCATATCTTCATTGTTTCCCATAAAAATTAGGTCATCAACACAAAGTGCAACGAGTATTAAATTACCGTGTCTTTCTTTGACATACAAGGCAGCTTCATAAGGACATTGCACAAAATCATTCTTCTTGAAGTAGGCATCAATACAGGTGTTCCATGCTCGTGGCGCCTGTTTTAAACCGTATAGCGCCTTATACAATCTCAATACCATTTTTTCTTTTCCTGTTTTTACATATCTAGGAGGTTGACTCACGTACACTTCTTCTTCGAGCATGCCATTTAAAAAAGCAGATTTCACGTCCATCTGGTAAATAGGCCACTTGCATTGAGCTGCTTGAGAAATTAGAAGTCGTATTGTCTCCATTCTGTCAACGGGTGCGAAAAAATCATCATAGTCTATTCTAGCCTTTTGTCGATAGCCCTTTGCAACCAACCGCGCCTTATATCTTTCTACTACTCCTTGAGCATTCATTTTCTTCTTATAAACCCATTTAACATCGATAGGCTTACAACCTTCTGGAGGTTCCACTAGTTCCCAAGTTTTGTTCTTTTCAATAGCTTTGATTTCTTCATCTATTGCAGCCTTCCACATTTTGTCTTTCACTGCTTCTTCATAGTCTACATTTTCTGCATCAGCTACCAAACATACTAATTGCACCTCTCCTTGTTGATATATATCTTGTAAGCTTCTCATTGAAGGATTTTGGTCTTCCACCTCTGCCACGGCCACGTCCTTGTCTGCCATCCTTTCTAGTAAAACATATTTCACCCTTTCCTTTTACTTCTATCTTCGATGAATCTCCAAATGACACAACTCCAGAATTTATTTCTTTCAAATCAGTAAAGAGATGCTTGAGTCCAGTCATATGGTTACTGGCCCCACTATCAAGATACTAAATAATTTCATCTTCAGGAACCATACCTTTGTAGGCCATTAGCAAAAATCCCTTTTCTTGTTGCTCCTCCGTTTTGACTAAATTTGCCTTTTCTTCAACCTTCTTGTTAAACCAGCAATCTTTGGCAAAGTGTCCAAATTTTCCACAATTGTAACACTCTACTGATCTTCTACCTCTTCCAGGGTTTGATCTTACACCTCTGCCACAGCCACGTCCTTGTCCACGCCAGTTTTGTTGATTTGTCTTCACCTTCTCTTCAAATTTGTTACTCACAGGACCACGTCCTCTGCCTCGAGTAAAATTCTGTTTTGCACTTCCACGTCCTCTTCTTCTACTGTATTGTGTATACAGTACTTTATCTTTGTCTTCAACTGAGACAACAATTTTCAACAATTGAGATTCTGTCTCCTCCTTCTTTAAGGGGGGAATATGATAAATAAACTAGTTTAAGAGGGAATATGATAAATAAACTAAACTCTTCTTTAATAATCTTTCTGAGTATGCTTGTAGAGACCCCATAATTTGATCAACTGTCATAGTTTCTCTATCATTTGATTCTTCAATGGAAATACCAATAAGTTACAATTTTATATTCAAAGATCTTAATATCTTTTCATTAACACGAGCATCTTCAATCTTTTCTCCATAATTCTTCATTTGATTTACAACAGAGGAAACCCTCGTGAAATAATCTGGGACTGATTCTGTTTCTTTCATATGCAATGTTTCAAATTCTCCTCGTAGAGTTTCATCGTCATTGACACTGTCTCAATGTATCTTAGTATTTTTACCACTGTGATCATTCATTTTGATTCCGACCTTAAAAAAAAATAAATTAAACTTGACAAATAATTGAGAATTTAGTAACAAAACATTCATGTTCGTTATGCAATTGCCTAAAATTTGGGAAGAAAGAACAAAAATGAATAAAATTTCCAGGTTACTTGCAGGCTTGCAGCAAACAATACAGAATTAGCCCTGTTTTCGTGGTCGGTTATAGCTCTGTTTCTTGGGTGCTTGATGAAAGGACGATATATGTGTGAAGCCCTGCCTAGTTACAGTAATTTATGAGAGTCCGATTGCCACTCTCTTTCAGCTCACAGTACTGATGAACACACTGATGTTGTCTTTTAACTTAGAAAATGTTTATAGGGGCTTAGAAAAGACCCGGATAATGATTTGCCAAACTATCCATGAAAAGCTTATGGTTTTTATAAGTCTCACACTGATATTTAAGAGACTCTTTACACTACATAGCTAGGGTGCGTTCATTCTTTCCTCTTTTTGTTGATGATAATTGACATATCAATCATTCGATCCTCAGATGAATGAAAATGTATTTAATATCTCATTTCAAAAGTCACGATCTATGGAAAACTATTCTTTCTGAAATAATCGCCAATTGTTTGATAATAGAGCAATTCAGAGGAGAATAGTTAAAAGACTTGCATGCGACTTGTACCTTAAAATTACATTACGTGCTCTATATCATTTATTTTCAACTCCTAAAATCAATCATTTGCAAACTATGATAAAAGTAAACGAGTATTTCAGGAAGTTTTTTTTATCTTGACGCAACACGTAAGCGTAGGATAAAAAAACGTTAATCCTTAATAAAACACACAGGACTCTTACATGAGAAATCCTGAAATACCTCGAATCCACGAGGCAATCCTTGAATCCACAATAAAGAATTCTTGAATCCACAAGAAAAATAAGAGAAAACTCTTAAGTGCTTTTAATTCAACAAAAGTTTATAAGTAATACATCATAAGTTTGTTTATATAGGATATAAGAACCCTAAAACCAATTCCTAATTAAAATCTAATAATAATATTAAATTCTGATTAAAATGAAATACTCAATAAAACAACGTGAGCATGCAGAACTTGTGGCATGGTCATGCATGATCTCTCGATTAAAACCGCTTGCTTACTGTAAGAAATCACAACTTTGGCATGATCATGCGGTAGACTTTAGCATGATCATGTTGTTCTGTCATTGCCTTATCGTCATCCATCATGACCGTAATTCGCGTGAATTGCTCTTGCATCAGTCTCCTCTAGGGGTGAGCAAAAAACTGAATAAGAATCGAAACCGAACCGAAACCGATAAAAATCGAACCGAAGAAAACCGAAACAGAAAAAACCGATCCGAAAAATAAAAACAAAACCGATTGATCTGTCCCGGTTCTGGTTATAGGTTAAAACTGAACCGAAAAAAACTGAACAGAACCGATAATTAAAATAAATAAATTTATTATATAGAATTTGTGTATATATATATATATGGTAAAAGGTATCTACCATTATCTTTATAAAATTTCCTAAAATTAATTATAAAAAACTACATCATTTAGACTCTATCAGAAAAATCTAAAATTAATTTTGAGTTATAGTTGTATACAATAGTTGTCTCTCTTATAAATGAAGCAATATAAATCACAATACATATTCATGATTCATTGTTTAAAGTAAACTATTCTGTTGAAAATCCTCTAATTAGTATATACAATGCCGATTGACTTTACAATTAAAAATGCGATAGTTTAATAGAGTTGTATATTTGAATATTTGTATGAGAAAACATGATTCTGATGATATAAGATTTAGAGTAATGCTAGATTGCTAGGGAACTAAACAAATCTCCCAAAAAAAAATTCCTAAATAATGTGACATGATGCATATGGTAAGATGAGTAGTTTTAATTGATGTGATTGATTTGAATATAGAAGGGTCAATCTCATTAATTATTCTCACAATCAATCAGAACGAGACATGTGTCATTTGAGAAATTTTTTGTAAAAGTTTTTTGGTTCTCTAGTATTACTCTAAAATTTATATAAATTCATTAAAGTTTTTTATATGTTACAGTAAGTTTAACTTATTACAGTTTCTTATCTTTTTTTTGTAGTGTTATTATGTAGAATGTGATTCAAAAATTAGAATGTAAATATATAATAATTTAAATTATATACTTTTTAATTTTTTTATCCGGTTTTTAACCGGAACCGAACCAGTAAAAACCANATAATTTAAATTATATACTTTTTAATTTTTTTATCCGGTTTTTAACCAAAACCGAACCAGTAAAAACCAAACCGGTCTTTTTAAAACCGAAACCTAAACCGATGGTTCGGTTGCGGTTGCGGTTGCGGTTTTTAATTTTTAAAACCGAAGATATGCGGTTCCGGTTTTAGCAAAAAACCGAACCGAACCGCGCTCTCCCCTAGTCTCCTCCACCTCTAAAGAATTCAATCTCGAATTCTTATCTAGATAAAGAACTTTATCTACATGTTGTTTATCTCTCCATGGTGATATTTTTATAAGCAAAAGGTTTTGTGGAATCTTGTATTCGATTTCTTCGACAAGATCAATTGAATGTAATAACAAATATTGAATACATTAAACAACAACTTGATTAATTATTACCAACATAGAACTTGAAAACTCTCTTATGTCAGTCTCCTCCACTTCAAAAAACTCTCCCTCGAGTTCTTATCTGAATAAAGAACTACATATACACACAACTTATCTTTCCATGGTCGTATCTTAATAGGGAAATAAGGTACTAGAATTTTATACCTAAACTCTTTGAAAAAATCCATATATTGTAATGATAGTCCTTGAATTAGTCCACCACAATCTTGACCAACCATTGTCAATACCACCAAACTTGTACCAATTGCAATTTCTTCAAACCCACCAATTGTAAAAATAAACAACCCACCTTTGTCATTACTCCAATGTGAAAAATCCTCCGCTAGTTTATAAGTCTCCAAAAATAATTTATGCATACCAATGGGATGTTCGTCATCATTCTCATCCTCATTGACATCATCAAGATTTTCTTTATTATGTTCATCTGTATCCTCGTGCTCGCCTTGTTCACCTATATCAATTTGGTTAAAATTCGTAGATATAACTTCACAACTCACAATCTCATCGCTGCTTTTAATGATCTCTTCATGTTTTACATCTTCTAAAAATTCATTCGCATTAACCCCATCAAATTCTTTTTTATCTCCCACATCCAATAAACTATCATATTTTAGTTGAGAACTTTCATCGAACACATTATGGACATGATTGGATTCATAAGGTTGAACTGTATCATCTTCATGTTTGCGCTCAATATGCATCTTATACTCATAATCATCCGGTAAAAACCTCCCCGACATCAATTGTTTCATACGTCGCCAAGTTCTGACAGGTCTTTTACTTTGTCTCTCCCTCTGTCTAACAATTTTATCCCACCATATGGAAGCAACGCCCTTCAATCGAACCGCCACCATCTTAACTTGCATATTTTTGGGAACCCCATGATATTAAAGAATCTATCAACATCGGTTTGCCAATTCAAAAACTCATCTACTTCCAAAGACCCAAAAAATAACGGTATATCACCAACAGGAATTTTGTCGCCTTAGAGGACTCGATTAGAATCTTTCCTTTTGACATGTCGATGATTATTGTTAATCATATTCATTCGATTGTTAAACATAGTCATATGATCTGTCAAGGCCTGTAGGGCTACGGGTAAAGCCGCAGTAACACCTGTTAGGTCTTTTGATTCTCCCATAACGAATCAATTAACGAAAGACAGGATAAAGCCTGCTCTAATGCCAACTGACGCAGCACGAAAGCGTAGGATGAACAAACGTTAATCCTTAATAAAACACACAGGACTCTTACACGAGAAATCATGAAATACCTCAAATCCACAAGGCAATTCTTGAATTCACAAGGAAGAATTCTTGAATCCACAAGAAAAATAAGAGAAAACTCTTAAGTGTTTTTAATTCAATAAAAGATTCTAAGTAATACATCAAAAGTTTTTTTATATAGGATATAACAACCCTAAAACTAATTCCTAATTAAAATCTAATAATAATATTAAATCCTGAATAAAATAAAATACTAAATAAAACAGCGTGAACATGCAGAACTTGTGGCATGGTCATGCATGATCTCCCAATTAAAGCCGCTTGCTTACTCTAAGAGATCTCAACTTTGGCATGATCATGCGGTCGTCCTTAGAATAATCATATTGTTCTGCCATTATCTTATGGCCATCCATCATGACCTTAATTCGCGTGAATTGCTTCAGCATCATACCTCCAGGCCAAGGGGTTTTAAGTTTTACTCGTGGCAAGTTA